>LFZO01000331.1:0-46795 GCA_001578225.1 Pseudocercospora musae | reverse complement strand
ATACCTATAAGAGATTAAAACATATTAATATTAGTTTCAATAAGGTTAGAAATCTTTAGTAGTAAAGAAAGGTTGTAGTAGAATACACTCTAATAAAAGAGATAGTAGCTAATAGCCTAACTAAGCTAAAGATAGGGCTATAGTTCTAGGAATTCATTAGACAATTATAGTTAGTATAAAGGGACAAAAGTACCTACTTAGAGGAGTTTAAACTCTACTAAGCGGGCAAATACTAGATCTAGGAATTGAACCTAGTAGATTAGATACGCTATACTAATCTAGAAGCCATTGCATCTAATTAGCTAATTGAAGTTCTTATTGGATTGTATTAGTTAGAATTAGGATTTGTAGACCAACTAATCTAAGTAGGAGTATTGGAATATATAGTCTAGTTAGTTACCTAGTAGGGGATACTAAGTAGACTAGATTACATAATAATAATTATGTAACTAATCTAAGCTAACCCCTTTTAGGTTAGGCTCTAACCTATAGATAACAATAATAACACACTTGCTATTCCTACTTTAGCCCCTACTATTCCTTGTAGCTTCTATTATAGTTCATAATCCATTTATACCTATCGGCCCTCCTTAGCTCGATAAGAAGCCATTATCTTGTCGGTAATCTCTATAGGCATATACTATAGTAAGGCTTCGTTTATATATACTATATTAGTATATTCTTTAGCTTAAGTACCTATTATACTATAGTATTTGCCGCGGCGTACGTAATAGCCTATTCTACGGCCTAACCGCTTATTGTTATACTAAATGTCGTTATAGTTAAACTACTTAAGAATAGTAGCGAATACCGCGTTATCTTCGTAGCTATCTTCCTTCGTCTTATTATTAGTATTCTTCTAGCTATTCTTGACTTAAGAAGTAGACGTAGGTAGGTCTACTAGATTACTATCTATCTTAACAAACTAATTAGTTTCCGATAGAGTTAATAGACGGTTTGGTTTAGTAATACGCTTATAACTCTTAAGGACCTCGATTACGTAGTATATACCGAAGTTAGCGTAATAGTAGAGAAACTTGGCTACCTCTATATAATAGTCGTCTTCGTAGATAATTATATTAAAGGTCTTCGTCCGCTTCGGTATAGAGGGTCGTAAGTAGTAAATAGTAAATATACGGTCTAGTAGTTACTAAGAACCGAGCTCTTCGATAAATATCTATAAAGCTACTCTCTCTTTAACCTTCTATATTAACTACGCTATCTTATTGTCCGAAGGTCTTAAGAATACTAGATTAATATCTTCCTCTTCAATTATATTATTATAGTTATAATAATGTATTGTTTACCGTCGATTCGATACTAGACGGTCTAGGTTAGGTCTATACTAAAGGGCTTCTTATTACCTCGTAGTTTCGGTATTAGTTAGGATATTACTATCTATTTAGGCGTACGCGAAGTCGGTTAGCGCTACGAGCTAGCTTCTAACTACGATTTCTCAATAACGCTATTAGATATTAACCTAGTCTAAACGGGAGGTTTATTAGGTAGGTCGGCGCGACTATTCTACCGTTTAGATAATATCCTACGGGTCTTGTTTCGCGGTATTGTACCCTCTAACGATTTGCGCTTTCGTATAGAAACTAGCTTTATACCTATAGCTAATACCTCTAAGGTTTCCGGCTCTTGCTTAATACTCTATTATATACTACGCTAGCTAATCTTAGTAGATATACTAGTTCTACGAGGGACGGCTTTTAGTAAGGGCTTTAGTAGATATACTAGCTTTAGCGGAACTATATTCCTATAGGTAGAGGACTTAGTAGTAATAGAGGGAGTAGATTACTAGAAAGGACGTTCCGGGTTAGGAGGTACGGTTTCCGCTATACCCTTCGATCTCGTATATATTATAGGCTCTTCGTCGCTTGTCTCTTCGCCTAGTAGTCTATTCTCTTTGTCCTAATCGTTATTATCGTCTTTGTTATAGGTAGACTTTAAGAATTAGCTCTAAGAAATACTATTAGATTAGGTAGATAGGTTGTCGAATAGATCTATAGTATATAGACTATATACTTCTTAACGATATACTTATTTATCGAAGGGAATAGTATTAGGTAGACCCTACGTATATTGCTATAGAGATTAGTATTTAAATTTGCGTAGGGTAGTATAGGAGGGCGGTCTAGGCAACTACGAAGATTCTATAGATAGACTACTAGGCAAATCATTATATTCTATAGTAATACTATCTCTACTATTAGACTAAGTCTCGGCGATAATATTATAGTACATTCTACGCAAAAAACGCATGTCTAGACATATAATAATAATGTTATTAGGTAGAGTTCTATGTTGGTACGTAGGTCTCGAATCCCGGGTCGGAGCGCGTCTAGGCCCTTTTGCAAATTAGAATACCATATCGGAAGTATATCTATAGAGGCAACATATTCTGCAATCTATTCTACTATCGCGTCTCCGAACACAAGAATCCGGCCAAACCAGTCAAGTCCATGTCCATTTTAGGAGAAGCAAACACGAAAAGTCCGTAGTACGGTACCCGACAAGGCTCGGAGTGCAGTAGTAGTGTCGGAGAAAGCACACAAATAATCGAACTGTAAAAAAAACGGGTCGTGGGAATATATAGCCAAAAAAAATAAAGAGTTACGAATGTCCATTTCTTTCTTAAATCGTGTGACGCGCCCGCCAGCCCGCTCTCCCTCGCTCGGTGGTATCAAAAAAAAAAAATAAAAGCAATTTCGGACAAGACATTATGAATCATGAGAGTCGTGATATCTCATCAACATGCCGGCCGTCAGGATGAGGGTTACGTGCGGGATCACCGGCCAGAGGATGATATGCGCTGTGGTACGTACTTACGCATGCATTCCGGGAAAGAAGAGAGCTGGGAAAGGGTTCCTTGCAAGATGATTAGGCATTACGAGTGACGCCGGCGAAAGTGCGACGTCCTGGAGGATGCTTGCTTCAGCCTCTGGCCAGACGTTCAAGCTTGGATCGAATGCCATCGGAAAAGCGGTTCGCGGCGCCTTCGTCGACGACCTCGATGCAGTGCTGCAGAACATTGTACGCACGATCAAGACTCATCTGTGAGCCATCTCGCTTTGTCACACACGGCACACCTTCACGCTTGGTGAGGTAGCGGACGATGAGCGGATGGTCGGCCGTAAGAGCATCGATGGCGAATGAGGGTCCAGGCACGGGAAACATGCCATTGCCGTTGGGCGATGACTGCTCCTTGTGCGTGAGACTGTCGGTCCACAGGACCAGTGCGACACGGTAGATCGCGCCGGCCCACCATGGAGGTCGAGTACCACGAGGCATAGCCCGGATCAACCGGAAGACTTGACCACAGTGGTAGACGGCCTCCTCGACATCCTGTATGCATCGCTTGTGCATCCAAACGAGGTTCTGGTAGGTACCATCGAAGTTCTCCCGTCGAGCCAAACGCTCGATTTCCTGGAAATTCG
The DNA here is from genome assembly GCA_001578225.1 of Pseudocercospora musae. Taxonomy (NCBI): domain Eukaryota; kingdom Fungi; phylum Ascomycota; class Dothideomycetes; order Mycosphaerellales; family Mycosphaerellaceae; genus Pseudocercospora; species Pseudocercospora musae. The sequence continues at coordinate 43,352 of LFZO01000331.1, read as the reverse complement.
TGACGGCATTCAAGCTGATCAAGTGAAATATGACAAGGTTGGTCTGCATCATCGGGCAAAGTGGGTTGGCCTTGAGATATCTCTCTGCAAGGTCGAACCACCTGCCGAGGAGTGATTGCGCCTCCTCAAGTCTAGTCCTTGTGGAAGACGCACTGATTGTTCTGGGCGCCGCGTTGTTGTTCTTGCGGCTTGCCTCCGAGAAGCAGCTGAGCAGCTGACTTTGCTGGTAGACCAACGATTGGAGAGGATGTAACAGCAAGCGCATCTGCAGCGGTGTCATCTCGATGCCAAGCGGAATCATCTCATCGTCGAGGAAGTGGCGGAAGAGGTCTCGAAGAGACAATGGCCGCGCACCTGAACCGACCGAAGAGTATCCGCCAGAGAACTCATGCACCTGTTCAAAGATCGTCGACCATTCCAGCGCACTTCGTGCTTGCCAAAGCCGATCAGCGTCGGGCATGGGAGCACCGAACTCGGTGACCGAGAAGAGCGGAGCTGTGTCGTGGAAGAGTGCCAGATCCTGGTCCACCATGACCCAAGAATACATCAATCGACTTCTCGCCTCATTTTGAATCCATTCGCTCCAGAAATGGTCTCTGTTGCCTTGCTGATTGATGGTAGTGGAGGTGGTCGATATCCTCTCAAGGATGCCAGAGTGCCTCAACATGGCAAGGTACATGCCACGCTGGCCCATGGCGATATCCATCTGCCACTTGTCGCCGCTCCATGCGGCCTGGACGGTGAAGAGGAGGGCAGCATGCAGCACGATGGGATCACCAGACATGATGATGTCCTTCTCGATCAAGTCGAAGAGCGAAATGCGACAAGCCTCAGTAAGGCCGCCTGTCAGCATGCGTGCCTCGGTCGAAGGAATATTCATGGCACCTTGGGCGATCATCATCAGCACCAGCAAACTCGATGCCTTGTCGTTGTAGCAATGCATCAACTCATTCGGATCGAGAATGCCTCTGGAAGTGAGTGGATAGTAGCGTTCGAAGGAGTTGGCGTACGATCGCAAGAAGTACTCCAAGACACGACCGGGTGGCAGCAGGACGAAGTTCGAGGCATATGAGTTGTCAGTGTTCTGGCCTTGACCGTTGCTCTGACCTTCTTGACGATGAATCTCGAGCGCCTTGTGCAGGAAGCTCTGCGTGATCGCGAGAAGTTTGTCGCGTGTGCTCTCATGCAACTGCATGACAGTCAAGTGGTCACCTCCAGCAATGTCGGTTTCCTCCCATTGCGGACTCCAGCTCGCCCAGCCTTGGTGGTTGCGCAGGGTCTGCTCGAGACGCTCTAGGTTCTGCCGTGCAGTCTTTGGACACGCAGTCGAGGGCAGAATTGGAGTGCATCGGAAGGCAGACCACGCATCCTGGGCTGCTATGATCGAAGGCATCTCGCCGTTAACGTCTGGAGCGGGCGATCGCTGCGACTGATTGGAGTGCATCGAATGTGCGTTCGAAGGACGATGCGAATGCTGTTGGAAGGCCGTGGCCGAGCGATTGAGCTCCATCTCATGGAACTGGCGATCAAGCTTCGGTGTTTCCAGAGGTGTCATGATCGGCTGCATACCATTGGCAACATCAGGCATGATCGCTAGCATTCCGTCTCCATTGGGTGCCAGGGGCAGAACGCTTGGATCAAACCCTATCTCAGCATTCATAATCATATGCGGCTGGACCAGTCCATCATATCCAATGGGCATCTGCATCTGCGACCAGTCGAGCATGAAGCGTGGACTCGAGCCAGCGTCAGAACTGTCCTTGCTAATGTTGTTCGCAAACTCATTGTAGCCAGAAAGTGGCGTGTTGTGCATGAACTGCGCGCCTGGCGTAGGCATCTGCGGCGAGAATGTCGTTGGAGGTGTCGGACCACTCGTTGGCTGATTGGCATACTGTGTTGGTGGGCCATCGACGACTGGTGGCGCGGTGCTCGGACGGTCTTCAGGAATCGAAGACATGGGTTGTTGTTGCGGGCTCGCGGGCTTTATCGTTGGCGGCTGTTGCTGGGGGCTCGTCGTAGCAGGCGGTGGCATCGTGGTCTGCTGTGTCTGTTGTGGTTGTTGACCATTCTCTGTGCTGGGCTGTTGAGCAACGCCTGGCTGTTGCACGCCTGGAGGAATTGCAACTGCTCCCTCTGATGGTATGCCGACACGCGCGGCATTCTTCGAGACTCGTCGTGTCGGCCGCAAAGTGCATCGCAGATTTCGACCTGCACATCTCGAGCATGGGAACTTCTTGTCGCACTTTGTCTTCGTCTTCGCACAATTACTGCAAGCGATTGGAGTCCGTCCAGCCGATTTTGGTATCATACCATTTGCGGCTGGAATCTCTTGCTGACCTGTTGCATCTCTGCCATGTACTGTGTAATGTCGTTGAAGCAGATCCCTGGGAGAGCGGGTCAGTACATTCGATCGATCGTTTACAGGAAGGGGAAATCGTCGACGACGCACCTTCTCGCGAAGGACATATGGCAGGTGAAGCATTTGAAAGGCTTGACATTGGTGTCTGCATCGTAGGGTCAGCGGCTTTTTTCCCGACAAGACGGGTGGGTATTCGCATAGGATGATCAGGCAGGGGCAATGTCGACGACTTACGGGTCAAGATATGCCTCTCGAGATGCTCGTCCCGAGTAAAGGACTGCCCACAGTACGTGCAGAAGACCATGGCTGCTGCGATGTCCGATCAAGCGAGTGTACCGGTGTTGGTCTTCAGTCCTCCTCACTAACTCAACGACAGATCGATCTCGACACAGGTCGGAGAAATGCAAGAGCAATCAGCACCAGGAGTAGGGCGCTCGGGGACGTAAGCCAAATAAAACACGACGCCAACGGACGCAGCAGGATAAGCGGGAGCTGTAGTGTCCGCTCCTGGGCGATGATGTGGGGGCGTGCGTTGGAAACAGGCTGGAGCCTCGTGCCTCAGCTGCAGATGGTGTAGTACTCCATGACTTATACGCACTCTCTGGTGGCAGTACTGTAAGTCTGTAACTCTCGACGCACGGCTGACGAGAGCCCTGAAGCCCTTGTCCCTCTCGAGTCTCGATGGGACCCGGCTTGCTCGTCAATGATATCTTGATTATGCTGCTCCCAGCGAAAGCTTCCGCCGGGTGGCACAAGGATGCAGCTCGTGCTGGGCAGTCGGAGCATTTCTGCCAGTTGCAGATCTGCGCAAGCCAGAGTCCCAGCACTGACCTGCTCTCACCCGGCGTGAGAGCAGAATGCCGCCAGAGCATGGGACTCCCGCAGCGGGCGAGCGTGAACAGGCACGCCCCCTGGTACAGTCCCCTTCCTAGCAAGGCTTGATTAGGCACCTTGCGCACAAGGTTTGAATTGGCAGTTGCGCTCCGTGTACGCGGAAGTGGCATACGCTAGTACGTTAGCATATGGATAAGGTCGGTATAGTTATCCGTGCGTAAAGGATTAAGTAAATAAAAGTATAGGTAACTATACGAGCTCGTATAGTTAACCGTATACGCTTATATAATCGCAAACACGCTAATTAGACCCTACGCTAGGCCGTTAATAGTTAAGTAAAGGAATACGCTAAGCGCTTAGCGTAGTAGCTTAAACCCTATCCTTAGCTTCTATTAAATTCCTCTACTACTAGTATAGTACCTATTACCTACTCGTTACTATATACTCCCTATCTATATATATAATAGTAGAGAGTTTAGTAAGAGGTATATAAAGGCCTAGGCGGCTACTAAGGGTTGTATAGGCCTAGTAGCCTATATATAATTACTCTAAGAGCCGTTATAAGAGGAGTTATAGAGATCTTAGGAAAGAGTAATATAATTAGAACTAGGTCTATATCTCGATAGAGGTATATATTAGGCTTCCGAGAATATAGAAAGTACTTGGAAGCTTAGATTTGTTAGCAAATACCTCCTATTTAAAGCTTGTTAGTATTATAGCTATTCCTATTATCCCTTAATCTATCCTACTATCTATTACTATACTTCTCGATCTATATTATATCTTCTTATAGAGCAATCTATATCCTCGCTTAGGCCCTCCCTTCTTTACGCTACTAGCTATGTTCTACGACTATTATAGTTAACCTACGCTATATAGTCCTACTATATTACTTAATAGTCTAATAACCTATCGATTAGTATCTAATTAGGCCTATAAAGTAAATATAACGATCGTTCCTACGCTAGTCGAAGAGCCTACTCCTATACCAATATCTATACTAGTTAAGGAGCCTATTTCTACGCTAATTAGTACTCAAACTAGTAGTTAAACTAATAGTTAAATGTTAGTTAATACTAGACCTTCTTAAGACGATATTATCGCTACTACTTTTACTAAGGAATATAGTAATACTTAGCTTAATAGTAATAGCTATATCTCGGCGGCTAGTAAGCTTACTCTTACTAAAGTTAGCGCTACTATAGCTTACAAGCGAGTAACTAGTAAGGTATAGGACTAGAACACTAGCTTTAAGTCTATTATTACTACTACCTAGCTAACTAATAAGCCTCTTATTAGCGATCTAGTAAGGGCTTATCGTATAATAATTAAGTACCGAGTAATTACTAGAAGGCCTCTTAACGGAGCTTCTAGTATTGTCGTTATAGAGATCCTTTAAGACTAACTTCTCGATAAGGCTATAGAGATACTATTTCGACTAGATAAGGTATAGCGCGAGAAGGTCTTAAATACTAAGGAATTAAAGGCATTTAATAGCCCTACCGAGAATATACGTAATACTATACTATTAATACTCTCTTAGTATAGTAATAGTAGTTAGGCTCCGGCTCTAGTAGTAACGGCTCTAGTAGTAGCTCTAGTAGTAGCTCTAGTAGTAGCTCTAGTAGTAGCTCTAGTAGTGTTAAATTTAGCTATTCTAATAACGCCTATTTATCGAGTAGAAGTTATTAACTTATCGACGCTAAGTACTATCGATAGTAATACTACTTAGCTTACTAAGCGTCGTTGTCTAGACTTCGAGTCTAAACGGCTTTAGCGAGGGTTATAGATATAAGGAGCTATACTAAAGGAGGTACTATCGCCTATATTTAATATACTAAGAATACTAGCTAAGGGCTATAGCTTAAGACGTAGAATTAGCTCGCTATTAGAGTCTTTAAGTGTCTCTATTATTGGCGCCGCTAGCGAGGCTCCGAGTATACTAAGTCCTACTAGATATATAAGCGGTATAAGCGACTTGTCCGCTATAATAAGTACTATAGTAAGAGACGTTAAGTTAAAGATAGTACGTTAAATTAATACGATCTAGTCTAGTATCTAGGCTCTATAGATAACGATAACTACTTCGTTACTATTAAGATCCTTATCTTTATTATAAATAGAGCTTCCTTCTAACGGTCTTATAGATAGTTAAACGGACTCGCTAGACTACGATAACGATAGCGACGGCTTCGTAGACCTTAATGCCCTCGATAAGGAGGTATTCTCGTAGATAATCTAATATATTATCCTTAGGATTAGGGTTAGGGTTAGGGTTAGGGTTAGGGTTAGAGTTAAGCTTAGGGTAAAGCAATGATCGTATTCTTATTATCGAGAAGATTATAATTACTTAGTCGATATATTCTTTTATAAGTATCTCTTCGAAATCGTAGCTTCGTTTAGTACAAGAGCGCTAAGACTATCTATACTATATAAAATCGTAGGATCGGAGCTCGAACGATAAACGCTATATCGATAGCGGTAAGGGACTCGTAAAATAGGATAGGTATTATAGTATATAACTCTAGGTAATACGAAAAGCCGAGCTTTTATCGCTTAGTAAGTAGGCTTCGACCTTCTATAACTTACTATATAATAACGTATTACTCGTTTTCGTTCGTTTTTAGACGATAATACGCGCTATATACTAAAGAATATAGCGTATAGAAAAGTATAGAAAATTACTAATATTATTATTATATTTAAAGTTATAAAGTATCTTATATAATATACCGCGCGCTACTATAGGAATACCTATACCTTACTATTCCTTTATATTCGACTACTATCTCCTAATTTAATCTTCTCTCGATAAGTTAATAACCTTAATCTCGTTAGTCTTATAGTCCGGTACGACCCTCCGACTATACCTAAACGAAGCGCCGCTATCGAATACCTCTTCGCCTACTTAAAAGCCCGCTTCGAAGTACCTACTATAGCGTAGAAGGTCGCTATAGTTAGTTAGAGCTATAGGTATTATAGGTAGGGATAGTAGGTTAGCGAGATATTCGCGTATACTTAGAGGCCTTAACTTATATAGTTAGCTAATCTTATTCTTACTACGATAATAAGTAAGATAGTTAGTAAGTAATATAGTAACGATATATATCGCTCCGACCGGTATTAACTTAACTCGGAGCCTATAGAAGTACTTTATTAACTCGAAGTTATTAATAACCTCTACGAAGCCCTATTCGACTAACTAGCGGATAGTACTTATCTCTTTAGTAGCCGTAGCCTCGTCGGTATTACGAAACTCGCTATTTACGGTCTTCTAGCTTCCTATTATACTATTAGCGATATTATATACTTAATTACTATATAAGAATACCTACTCTTCGAAGGATCGTAGCGGCTATCTAGATAGCTCGAAATACGACTTCTAGACCTTATTAAATCTACTCTCTAGTATTAGTATTATATTACTATAGGAGCTAGGTACTAGACTATATAGTAATATTATACTATCCGGAAGGATAATACCTTAGTATTTAAGTCTATAGAAGTACTTATACCTATTATAGAACGGCTACTAGTTATATATCGGTCTATAGTACTTCTATAGGATACTATCGATATATCCGAAGACGTACTCTATATTAATTAATCTAGTAACTATAATAGCTATTCGCTATAGGTAGGCTTTACTTAACCGATTAAAGTCCTATACTAATCGCTCCTTCTAACGTCTTACTAATTAAGTATAGATAGTATTAAATACCTAACTAATCTAGCTATTACTACGACTAAATATATAGCTCAAGTTGCGTTAATAGCCTAGATTACTAAGCCTTCTATAAACGATATATAGTACTATTACTAGATCGTAACGTATACGCTTAGGTAACTTAATCGATCCTATATCTAGTAACTCGGCTAATTCTATTACTTATTATTTACTAAAGTAGAAGTTATCCTTAAAGTTAGTATTAAGGTATATCTCTAGTAACTATTAGTCTATTACTTATCTCTTAGATACTCGCGTAGTAACTTATATAGCTTATTACTATAGCTCTATCTATACTAGTATTTACGCTTAGTCTTATCCTCTCGGCGAATAGCTAGATCTAGTAGATTATCGACCTCGGAAGCTAGTAGTACTATAGTTATTACTAGTATTCTACTATAGATAGCGATTATATCCTTATTAAGTTTACTATTAGTTAAAGAGCTATCCGAGTCGTATTCCGCTATAGTATACTATAGTAATAGATATCTAGTCTATAGTACTAATTATAGTAAGGTCTAAGACCCCTAGCGCTTCTTGGTACCTCTATTACTTACTAAGTAGTCGATCGAGAAACGCTACTAAATTACCTATATAAGCTCTTATAAGCCGTTATTCTAATTATTTACTTGCCGCCGCTAAAATAGCGCTATTCGTAGCTTCTTACATATGCTAAACGGCTAGAAACCTAGTGCGCAAGGTGCCTATTGGCAACGGGGACCATCCTGGCACATCGCATGCGTTCGCAAGGGCAGGGCCGACTCTAGTCTAGTGCAGAGACCCACGGCCCTGCTGCAGCCCTTGGGCCCCCTGTAACGGGTGGTGGGCCTGAGCCACGGTCTCTGGCGAGGTTTTAATCTTAGCTAGCGGGGCGCTGGCGTGTTCGACGATCTCGCTTGGCATGCCCAGAGTGGTTACAGCGCTTGGCCGGCCACCGTATCAGGGCAATGTGAAGCCTCTCCATTCACCCACCGGAAAAAAGACAGCTCATCGTGAGCAACAGAACTACACCTGGACGTCTATCCAGCACGTTCCTGTCGTACAGAGCACATCTCCCACAACATCATCGCGCGAGAAGGTCATGGCCAGCGCCACCGTGTAAGAGGGCGGGCACATGGCTCGACAATCGCCCTGTAGGACGACGCAGGCGCACCGGCCCTTTGCAGCACGGCGTCGCTGAGCTGGTGCCTTTTATCAGACGGCACTAATCTACGATGTTCGGATGTGCAAAAGCTAGTTTGAGTCGACTACGAGTTACACGATTATTAGCCCACTCGCGCTGGGCAATCTCAGTGACCGTCCGTCTTGCTCTTATTCGCATCAGTTTCCTGGCCTGAACGAGCCCCCTTCCGGACAGGCCTTTGGACAATTGCCCACTTGCGCTGCGGCGCCTGGCTTTAATGCTCCCTCCATCCATATCCTGCTGTCATCGTTGTCACTCGGTGCCGATCAATCATGGCATTACGTTGGTCTGCAGTGCTGCGCTGCGCCTTGGCGCGTCAAGGCTGTTTGTTGGCTCCTTCTCATCCATCTCGCTCTCGTCCGTAAGAATCATAGTGAAGCCTGTTCGCGCGCTGGAGCATCGCAGCACAACACGTCAGCCAGCAATTGTTCGTTCAGCTTGCTCCGTCTCACCGTACGGAAAGACGGCACGCTTTCGATTCTCGTAACCGGAAAATATACTTGCTCTTGTCACAGATGCTTGAGCTCTCACGTTCCCGCGCCAGCAGGTTTGCAAAGGCAGGGGGCGCTTGGCCGATCTGAACGGAGAGCTGCAAAAGTGCTATTTTCGCCAATTGAGGAGATGCATTAGCGTGTCGGCCTGCTGGAAGCCACACTTCTCGTCATCATCGTCGTCCTGCGCGGTGCTGGGTTCTTCCCATGAGCTTCTAGCGCCCGTGATCAAGAAGTTGCTAACAATCGTGTTGCATCGGAAGTTTAGTTAACCGACATCGTGTGAATCTTCAAGTGGCACTTCGATACCGCTGTCACAGTGCGGCCTCCCCAAGTCAAACGCCAGGGCCCTGTAGATCAGCGGGATGAGTGTTTGGCTTGCGTCGAAGTTTGTTTAAGACATATTGACATGCTGATCTTCACTTGCCATCGACTTCATCATACAGCGGGACTGTCGCTCCAGTTCCGAAAGTGGCATTTACCCTGATTTCAGGCGCAGTGGTTGATAGGACGTGCCCACACCGCACTCGCCAGACATTTCTGAGACATACGTGCAGCATCTGATCAGTCCACCGTCAAGTCAGCGATCGGGTTTCCACCCTCTCAGCTGTACCTCACCAAACGCATTGCAATGTTCAGCCTTGTGCAGCGCAGCGCATTCGCTGGCAGGAGCATACATCGCGTCCCTTGTTGCGGCACTTTTCACCCGAGCGTCGATGGCGTCAGCACTCAATAGCACGAGCAATAGGGCTCCCGTAATCGTCAACACGATGATCGATGATCTTGCGAATAGGGTTGCGGTCCGCGGCAGAGAAGCAACCAGTACCATGGACGGCCTCAGAGTACCATTCTTGGGACCTGTTGAGATTATGCAAGGAAGCCATGCTGCATCAAGTACCCTGCGGGCACAATGCATCCTGATCGAGCTGCCAGCACAGTCATATGACGCAGCTGATCTCTTGTCGTTTCTCGAGCTTCCTGTCTGGCGAAAGACGGTGGATGGGAGCTTGATTGAATGGTTGGATGTCCAGCGACCTGATATCGACCCTCGAACCCGGCACTCCAAGCGTGATTACCGTCTGTTTCTCCCTGAAACAAAGTCTGGTAGACCACTGGTCGGAGAATATGGAGGAGCCGGAAGCTCTACACTCTAGCACATGTCTCAGAAACTGCCACAGATCTGTGGCTGATGAGCGTGAGAAGCTTGACATGTGGAGAACTGTGGAAGAGGCTATCGAATCCAATGCAGCCAGCAGATGCAGATGCAGAGGTAAAACGCATGGCCGACGATACCGCTCTCGGCCCGACGGCTTTGCACCTGTCCTGCTGCGGCGCTCCGGCGGGGAGGCTTCGCCGACCTTCGTAAGGCTGCCGTATACGGAGTCGTAGCAGGTACGTCTTCACGCGATGAGGTCTGAAGCTTTCGTGCAAGAGACGCGCCAAACCATGCCAATCCGTCCAGGACGGACTTGAGCACCACTAGTGACGCCGAACGCATATGAGCCTCTACCCGTGCTCAACGGAATGACGAAGGGGCCGATGAGACATGATTCCAGCGCAGATGGTCTGCTATCTGCTTTCAGTCCCAAGGTTCATGCGCTGTGAGGCAAGAGGATGCTCTCGGTCCCGGAGACTAGGCGGATTCGGCAGTGCCGGCTACCACCACAAGAAGAGCTTGCGGGAAGTATTGGGCGAGAAACGACAGCTGTATGGACGTCAGATCTTGGCTGTGACGGTCGTCCTAGAGCGATCGGCTGCTGCTTTCTCTGAGCAGTTGAGTGCTGCTGGGCGGTCGCTTCTGTAGAGGCCATGGGGCTTTACGCTGGCATTTGCAAGCCACGTCGCTATCACCGCCCTGACATTGGAGGCTTTCTGTCGTCAGCAAGATCTTTGGCCCTTCTGGCCTTGGCCGAGCTGACTCTGCAGCCCAGTAAGTGTATGGCGCAGCTTGGCATCGACAATTGCGGTGAGGGAGGAGCTGAGCTTTCCCCTCCACACACCACGCGAGTTCTCTAGTAGTCAGGTACTACGGAGAATAATAAAGGCCAAGCATTGAGATGGGCTGCCGCGACTGACAGAACCGCGGCCGATTAGTCAAAGCCCCGGTCGCAGGCGGAGAATCCTAGCTTCAGCTCCCAGCTCCTTTTCGTATTCCTACTATATGTCAATAGTGCTTCCTCAACTCACTCACTCTCCGATGATAGGCCCGGCGCTGTGGACGAGGCGCCCCCATTCCAAATGCCACGACATTCCCACTGGAATTGACAGATGCGACCAGTCACGTCTCACGCGCGGATGCTGTCGAAACTGCGAACGACATGTTCCGCTGCGACTAGAGAATGCAACGAGGATCTTGAGAGCTCAACCCGTGCTTCGGCCGAGAGCTCTTGTGCGACAGAGGAGCACGTAGTCTTCACATGCGAATAGGCGAAGCTCGCGTGGAATGGACCAGAGTCCCACAACGCTGTAGACTTGGGGCTGGCTGGCCAACTTTCCTACTAAGGATTTACTGCGGGCATTCTATAAGGAATGCAGAGAGGTGGATCGTGAAATCAGCACGCCGAGAGCAAAGGAACAGCCAAGACCCCACAGGCCCTCAGCCCTATGATCCGGGTGAGATGCCTCCTTTTTCGACACCAACCGGAATTCCCTCTTTCTTCATGCAAGATTGTGCGGAGAAAGGAACAAACAGCGTGCGTGGTATATACGACTTCTTCCGCTCAGAGCCTCGCCTTCTCAACTCGATACTGTTGGAAAAGCCAGCCAGGCTGAAAATGTGTAGACACAACGCACACATGCGCTGCTCTTCGGACATCCTGACAGACCCCCCCTAAAGAAAAATCATGCAGTGAGGTTTCGGGTATATGCTCATGTGCGCTGTCAAAGGATACCCATTATCATGATTTTGCCTTGTCAACTTTCGCATTGCTCTATCTTGCCGAGTTCCGGGCGCGGAAACTTTGGTTTCCAGTACAAGATTTTCTGTTTAGCGTGATTCGCTGCGAACCCTTGATACCCGGACACTTTTTCCTTTCCGTTGGGAGTCACATGGCCCGATGGTCTGAGCGACTTTCGTTGCGCCATCCTGTAGGCGTCAGCATCCATGAGCGAGCAAGGGTTATGGATACAGGCATCTGGGGTGGGTGGTAGGAAGAAAAAAAACTCACAATCCTGGTCTTCTTCCACGATCTCGGGGTGGCGAAACCAGAGCGAGAAGTCAGGTGGTGAGCCGGCAGGACAGACATACATCAAAACTTACCTACCGGAGACTTTTTTTCTTATAAGGCACTGGAGGCTGGACGTCGCGGCTGAAACAGACACTGGTCCTGGCGAATTCTGTATACCACGAAAACCTTGCTCTAGGATGTTACCCGGAGAATTGGAAGCTGAAACGCCCTTGCCTTTGCCGAGACGGATACCGGTCAATCATTCGATCAATCGAATTCTGCGACATCAACTCTAAAGCTTTTCCTTCTGGGCGTAGAGAGTTTGATGTGCGCGACTCGAATGCGCGCGCAAGTAGAAGATGGGTACTAATGAAACGCTTTCCACCTTGTTTCCTTTCCCCAAGCAAGACAGAGGGATCTCGGAGACCGATTGCGCTGCTACGGTACTCGAATTGATGTCTGAGGGGCACTGCCTGGAACTGGCAACAAAACAAAGCAAGAGGTCGATGAACGGAGCATGGTAGGCATGCCATTCGGGGATTAAGCTTGCTCACAGATTGACAGCCAGGTTCATGGAAGCACGGCAAGACTTCACCTGTTGGCATTGCTCTATGCTCTATGCGCGCAGGATCTTTATCCTCGAGCATTTCAGAGTATGCGGGTGCTCATGATGCGAGAAGGAATGGAGACGTGTGGATCGGAGGTTGATGATGTGGCCGATGCGGGACATTGGTAGAAGGAAGTGTGGTGAATCGGAAACTTGTTTTGATCGTGTTTCGCGGCCGGCCAGCCAGCGCTGAGTCAGGAGCGGTGATGATGCAGCATCATGATTGTTTGAGATTCTTTTCGTCAACGCACGCGCCTGCCAATTTTCTGCGCACGCCTCCCGTCAGAAGTGCTAGCCAGGATGTGACACGATCTTTCGGCGCTACGAAGGCCTGCGGATTCGACGATAGTGGAGAAGTGTTGACTATCGTTTCACGAATTCTCGAGAGTGTGTATGTATTCTTGGAGGTGCAAAGCGGCAGCGAGTGACAGGGGTGGGTTGGATGCCCTTGTGCCAGGTGCTTGGCGATGACCGCTACTGTTAGCACATCGACAAGGGTTCGAAATAATGCCTTGCAGAGCTGATGATGAGCTGTTTAGGATATGTGTCGGAGTGAGGGTGCTGCATCGAACACACGTGCCTCCGATCGATCGGAAGCAAGCACTCACGAGAAGTTGCGCGGGAGTGTACGATGGATGGTAGAGAAGTAGGTATCGTCTGTTGTCTTTCTAGTGAGTGTACGGGGCTGCAGTTCAGGCGTTTAAGAAGCTACTACTACTACTACTACTACTACTACTACTACTAGCGAGGGGAGGGTTGGAACAATAGGCAATCAGGCACTCATTGCTGCTTCGCGTGCGTCTAATGATGCGAACGATCTGCTGGCTACTACCACGCTACCAAAGATTGGCGCTGCATATGATACAGAGAGGCTTGCGGGTTCCACCGCAGTCGGAGTATTCGCATGGGGATTTGTAGTGACAGTTTTTAGCATGTTGCGAAGTGCGAGGTGCAAGGCGCAGTCTGCCAAGGTGCGAGAAACGGCTGGGATTCTGTGCTGACTCATACTACCGCAACTTATGGCCTCGCTTGTTCCCTCTCCGATCGATGGAAGCTTGGCTCCCTGAATAGAAACGTTGTCAAAGGCAATACTACACCAAATGCTATTATCATACATGCTCACCCACCCACCGACACACACACTGGTCTTGTTCGCGCGCGCGCACATGGACGGCACGGCACGGCACGGCACGGCACGACACGACAACACGGCACGGCACGACACGACACGACACGAGAATCGCACGCGCCGGCGACACACAGCATGCCGATTCTCGTGCGGGCGCCGGGCGGTGAAAAGACCAGGCCAGGCCGAGCCAAGCCGACGCTGTGCAGCCAGGCACAAGCAAGCATGCAAGACCAAAATGGTGGTGGGTCATGATACTGGCGTCCACGTGTGGTGGCGTAAAAAAAATACCAGAAGGATGGAGGATGGAGGATGGTGTGCTGACAAAGCCCTCAGCCTCAGGCACCCGCACTCGCACCCGGCCTCGGCTGACGGCTGGCCTATCCTCACCCTATCCTATCCTCCAACACTTCCGCATCGGGACGAGCGTCATTCTTCTTCCATACACGGAAGCCGTTAGTCTTGCGCGGCCCGGGCGTCATGGAGAGCCGAACTGCACTTGGTGACTTCATCTCAGCCTGCCAGAAACACCACGCACGGCGCACGCTCGCTACCAGCCAACCCTATCAATAGCCACACCGTCTGCCTCATCACTGCTTACACTACTCTTCCACATGAACCTCAACCTGCTCGTTTGGGAAGCACCATGCATGCACCACCCGAGCACGGGCTCACATCCGCTCCCGGGCGCCTGTCCTGAAGCATCGTGCGCACTAACACCCCTGGTCTATCAATGGAACCCGCCTTTTGATACATAACGCTGTCCCATACCCCCCAGCGAGCACTCCTCCATCTTCCTTTGCTTTGGACAGTCTAGCCACCTGCCCAGCAATCCCCTTTCCTTTCTCACCTTTCCATCCTCTATACCATTTGCTGTTCAGCACCACTGCTATCTGTTTCCTCTAATCCAACACCTCCGCTCCAACACTCCTCCATAGGAACCCCGAACCGTGACTCGCCACCACGGTCGTGTCGAACGAACCCTTCCAATATATCAAAGTATCAGCAATTGCACGAACGACCAGCGTCGACCTCACAGAGTCTAATCATCGAATCACGAACAATTACGATCAATTCACGAACGCCGCTACCATGTCGAACATCTTACTGTTTGGAGATCAGACCGCCGAGCAATACCCTCTCCTCAGAAAGGTAGCTCTTCATAAGGACAATGTCCTGGTGCACAACTTCGTACAGCGCTGTGCACTTGCCCTTCGCGAGGAAGCACGCGCTCTGCCACGGACGCAGCGACTGCTCATTCCGGATTTCCTCACCGTCAACAACCTGATTGAAGCCTACTACCAGAAGGGCGACAAAGTTCCAGCGCTCGAGTCGGCGTTGCTGACCATCGCTCAACTCGGACATTACATTGGATACTTCTCGGAGCACCCAAGCGAGCTTCCCGCTGCATCGAACACCCGTGTGCTCGCTCTTTGCACTGGTCTCCTTGCAGCCGCTGCAGTCGTCTCGTCCAAGACCATTGATGAGCTCGTGAGTCTGGGTGTCGAGTTCGTACGAGTCGCTTTCCGCTCGGGTGCTGCTGTTGATGGCATTCGCTCCGTGCTCGGCCAGACGGGCGAGGAGAAGGAGCCCTGGTCTACCATCGTCACCGGGGTGAATGCTGCCAGCGCCAAGAAGGCTCTCGATGCCTTCCACAAAGAGAAGGACATCCCACACTCCAACCAGGCATACATCAGCGCCGTTTCCGTCATGGCAATCACCATCTCCGGACCGCCGACCACCGTCGAGCGCTTTTTCCACGACGGCCCGCTCTCTCAGAACAACCGTGTTCCGATTCCCATCTACGGACCATACCACGCCGAGCACCTCTACAACGATGCCGACATCGAGCGCCTGCTCTCTGGCAAGGTCGCCCGCGAGCTCCGAAGCCACACGCCAGCCTCCCTCGTCCACTCTGCCGCGACTGGCAAGCCTTTCGTGGCGGAGAACTCCTACGAGCTCGCCAAGCTTGCTCTGGGGGAGATGCTCCAGCGTCCAGTTCGATGGGACTATCTGCTCGAAGAGACGGTCCCTCAGATGGCTGCCAGCAAGCAAGGCGCCAAGATCTACGCCATGGGTGTCAGCAACACCGCCAACAGCCTGGTCTCTGCACTCAAGGCCGGCGGTCAAACCAACGTCTCCGTCATCGACCAGTCCGCGTTCGTCGAGCAGCAAGGCTACAACGGTCGTACTCAGAACGACAAAATTGCCATCGTTGGAATGGCCGGTCGCTACCCCAACTCTGCAAACCACGAGGCACTCTGGGATCTGCTCATCAAGGGCCTTGACGTGCACCGCAAGATCCCGGCTGATCGCTTTGATGCTGATGCTCACTGCGATCCATCTGGCAAGGGCAAGAACAAGTCGCACACTCCATATGGCTGCTTCATCGACGAGCCAGGTCTTTTCGACCCAAGATTCTTCAACATGTCGCCTCGTGAGGCTGCTCAGACCGATCCTATGGGTCGTCTCGCGCTGGTCACTGCTTACGAAGCACTTGAAATGTCCGGATATGTGCCAAACCGCACTCCCTCGACCAAGCTCCACCGTATCGGTACTTTCTACGGTCAAACCTCTGACGATTGGCGTGAGATTAACGCTGCCGAGAATGTCGACACCTACTTCATCACCGGTGGTGTGCGTGCCTTCGCTCCAGGCCGCATCAACTACTACTTCAAGTTCTCCGGTCCTTCGTACTCCGTCGATACTGCTTGCTCGTCTTCGCTCGCCGCGATCCAGCTTGCTTGCACTTCTCTGTGGGCCGGTGACTGCGACACTGCCTGCGCCGGTGGTCTCAACGTTTTGACCAACCCAGACATCTTCTCCGGTCTCTCCAAGGGTCAGTTCTTGTCCAAGACTGGATCTTGCAAGACCTACGACAATGCTGCTGATGGTTACTGCCGTGGTGATGCTTGCGGTACGGTCATCCTCAAGCGTTACCAGGATGCCATCGCCGACAAGGACAACATTCTCGGCTGCATCCTCGGCGCTGCGACCAACCACTCTGCGGAGGCTGTGTCCATCACTCACCCACACGCTGGTGCACAGGAGTTCCTGTACAAGCAGGTCCTGGCCAACGCTGGGGTGGATGCTCACGAGATCAGCTACGTCGAAATGCACGGAACTGGTACGCAAGCTGGTGACGGCATCGAGATGACCTCTGTCACTAATGTCTTCGCGCCACGCCACCGCCAGCGTCGCCCAGAGCAGACCGTTCACCTCGGTGCCATCAAGGCTAACGTCGGTCACGCCGAGGCCGCTTCCGGTATCAACTCGCTGCACAAGGTGCTCCTCATGATGAAGCACGACAAGATCCCAGCCAACGTTGGTATCAAGGGCGAGATGAACAAGACATTCCCAGCCGACCTGAAGGACCGCAATGTCCACATCTCTCGCGATGCTGTGTCCTGGCCACGAAAGGGTGCCGAGCCAAGAAAGGTCTTCCTCAACAACTTCTCCGCCGCCGGTGGTAACACTGCGCTACTCATTGAGGACGGTCCCATGCGCGACGCTCCAGCTGAAGTCGACCCACGCAGCACTCTCCCAGTCACTGTCACTGCTCGCTCAATTGCGTCTCTCAAGCGCAACTTGGTCAACCTCCAGCAGTACATGATCGAGAACCCAGGAACCACTGCTACCTCCTTCTCATACACCACCACCGCCCGTCGCATCCAGCACAACTACCGCGTTGCTTTCCCATTGGCCGACATGAACAAGGTCATTGACTCCATCCAGGCTCAGATCAAAGAGTCCTACAACCCTGTGCCCATGGCTGCAACCAAGACTGCTTTCTGCTTCACTGGCCAGGGCTCTCAGTACACTGGTCTCGGCCAGAAGCTTTACCAAGATCTCAAGAGCTTCCGTGACGACATCAACCAGCTCGACCAGCTCGCACGCGTCCAGGGTCTGCCGTCCTTCCTCGAGCTCCTCGACGGCACTGACGTCCAGACTCTGTCGCCGGTCAAGGTGCAGCTTGGAATGGCCTGCATCCAGGTCGCTCTTGCTCGCATGTGGTCTTCCTGGGGCATCATCCCAACAGCAGTCATCGGTCACAGCTTGGGTGAATATGCTGCGCTTCATGTCGCAGGTGTCATTTCTGCCGCCGACATGGTTCTCCTTGTTGGTCGCCGTGCTGAGCTCTTGGTTCGCGACTGCACCCCACACACTCACGGCATGCTTGCTGTCAAGGGCAGCGCTGAGGCGATCCGCGCAACTCTGGGTAGCAAGATGACCGAGATTGCTTGCATCAATGGTCCTGAAGAGACTGTTCTCTGCGGCAGCGGCGATGTCGTTGCTTCTGCCAACGACACCCTGACTCGGCGTGGCTTCAAGGCTACCAAGCTGAACGTGCCATTCGCCTTCCATTCTGCTCAGGTCGACCCAATCCTTGACCAGTTCAAGAGGATCGCATCGTCGGTCACCTTCAACAAGCCCACCGTCCCCGTCCTCTCTCCTCTTGCTGGCGAGATCATCCGCGAAGCTGGTGTCATCGGTCCTGACTACTTGGCTCGCCACGCTCGTGAAACCGTCAACTTCTGGACTGCTCTGACCAGCGGCCAAAAGGCCAAGGTCTTTGACGAGAAGACTGCTTGGCTCGAGGTTGGCGCTCACCCCGTCTGCTCTGGCATGGTCAAGGCCTCCATCGGCGCCACCGTCACTGCCCCATCTCTCCGCCGTGGCGAGGATGCCTGGAAGACTATTGCTACCAGCGTTTGCCAGCTCTTCATGGCCGGTGTCTACGTCAACTTTGATGAGTACCACCGCGAGTTCAACGATGCTCAGGAGCTTCTCCAGCTTCCCACTTACTCCTTCGACAACAAAAAATACTGGCTCGACTACCACAACAACTGGACTCTCCGCAAGGGTGAGCCCGCGGAAGTCAGGGAGGTCGTTGTGGAGAAGGCTGTCGCTCAGCCCGTCCCAGCTGTCGAGATCCCAGCCAAGCGCCTCTCTACCTCTTGCCAGAAGGTCATCAGCGAGGAGTTCACCGACAACCAGGCCAAGGTTGTCGTCCGCTCTAGCTTGGCCGATTCAAAGCTTTACCCGGTTGTTTGCGGCCACATGGTGAACAACGCCGCTCTCTGCCCCTCTTCGCTATACGCTGACATGGCATTGACTCTTGGTGACTACATCTGGAAGGAGATGCGCCCAGGTACCGAGGCTCCTGGCCTTAACGTCTGCAACATGGAGGTACCAAAGCCTTTCATTGCTCAGATTCCCCAGCCCGCTCAGGGACAGCATATCGAGCTCGAGGCCAACGCCGACTTGGAGCAGGGCATTGTCAAGCTTCAATTCCGCAGCGTGCAGCCAGACGGCAAGAAGATCCTCGACCACGCCCACTGCATTGTTCGATTTGAGGAGAAGGCTGCTTGGGCTGACGAATGGGCCCGCTACAACTTCATGGTCAAGGCTCAGATTGATCTGCTCACTGCTAAGACCATGAATGGTGGTGCTCACAAGGTCCAGCGTGGCATGGCCTACAAGCTCTTCAAGGCTCTCGTCAACTACGAAGGCAAATACCGTGCCATGTCCGAGGTCGTACTCGATGGCCAGAACACCGAAGCTTCTGCCACTCTCGACTTCCCCACCAAGCCGGAGGATGGAGACTTTTACTGCCCACCATACCACATCGATGGATCTTGCCACATTTCTGGCTTCATCGTCAATGCTTCTGACCTGCTCGACTCGGAGCAGAACGTCTACGTCTCTCACGGCTGGGGTGCTATGAAGTTCTCCAAGCCACTCACTGCTGGCATGAAGCTCCGCAACTACGTCCGCATGTTGCCACAGCCCAACAACATCAGCAAAGGCGACGTCTACATCCTTGAAGGTGACGAGATTGTCGCTGTCTGCGAGGGCATCAAGTTCCAGCAGATCCCACGGCGTGTTCTCAACACTTTCCTCCCACCAAACAAGGGCTCTGCTGCTCGGCCAGCCGCCGTCGCTGCTCCAGTCAAGAGCTCACCAGTGCGCGCCGCCGCTCCAGCACCAATCAAGGTCGCACCATCTCCAGCAGCCGTCCGTGCTCCTGCACCAGCACCAATCAAGATTGCTGCTCCGGCTCCTGCTCCAGCCTCTGCTCCAAAGCCCGCCAAGCCAAAGAAGGCACCAGCACCCAGGAAGGCATCCGGCGGACTGGTTGACAAGGTCATGAAGATCCTGGCCAAGGAGACGGAGGTTGACACGTCTGAGCTGGTCGACGATGCCCAATTCGAGAACCTGGGTGTCGACTCTCTCCTTTCGCTCACCATCTCCGCCATCTTCCGTGAGGAACTCGACATGGAGATCAGCTCGTCTCTCTTCACCGACAACGCCACAGTTGGCGACATGAAGAAATACTTTGCCCAATTCGACAATGGTTCAGTCAGCAGCGCTTCCGAGCCCGACGAGGACTCCGAGGATGAATCGATCCCAGCAACTGACATGCCCACCCCACTCGACATGCTCTCCACACCTGCATCTTCTGCCCCCTCCGTAGCCGCTTCGGACGCAGGCAAGCCCGAGCTCGACTCACCCGTCCGCGATTCTCTCGCAGAGGTCGGAGACGTGTCGCTGGCTCGCCACGTCGTTGCTCAAGAGATGGGTGTCGACCTCTCCGAGATCACCGACGATGCAGAGTTGGCGGAATTGGGCATGGATTCGCTCATGAGCTTGACGATCCTCGGTGAGCTCAGAGAGAAGACGGGTGTCGATCTCCCATCCACGTTCCTCTCATCAAATCCAACCATCAAGGACATTGAGGACGCTCTCGGTATGCGCCCCAAGGCCAAGGCCGCGGCTCCAGCACCAAGGCCAGCCGCTACTCCCAAGACGACTGTTGTTGACATGAACAAGGTCTCCGCGCGGCTAGCCGAAATTAACAAGACCGACATCTCCCGCTACCCACCGGCCACCTCCGTCCTGCTCCAAGGTAACGCCAAGGTCGCCACCAAGAAGCTCTTCTTCCTGCCCGATGGATCCGGTTCTGCTACATCCTACGTGTCGATCCCGAATCTCGGGCCCGACGTCGCAGCTTACGGCCTCAACTGCCCATTCATGAAAGATCCCGAGCAATGGCAATGCGGCATCGAAGTCTCCTCTCTCATCTACCTCGCCGAGATCAAGCGCCGTCAACCCAAAGGCCCCTACATCATCGGCGGCTGGTCTGCCGGGGGCGTAATCGCCTACGCCGTCGCTCAAGCCCTCCTCGCAGCCGGGGAAAAAGTGTCGAAACTTCTCCTCCTCGACTCCCCATGCCCCGTCAACCTCGACCCCCTCCCCTCCCGCCTCCACATCTTCTTCAACGAAATCGGTCTCCTCGGAACCGGCGACCCAAGCAAAACCCCAAAATGGCTCCTCCCCCACTTCTCCGCCGCCATTCGTTCCCTCTCCGCCTACGACCCCAAACCCTCCATCGCCGACCTCCCCACCTTCGCAGTCTGGTGCACAGACGGAGTTGCAGGTAACCCAGGCGACCCACGCCCCCCGCCCGCCGAGGACGAGGACCCAGCTCCTATGAAATGGCTCCTCAACCACCGCACAGACTTCGCTGACAACGGCTGGGCACAACTTTGCCAAGGCTCTTTCAAGAATGGCATCATGGCCGGACACCACTTTTCCATGATGAAAGATCCTCACGCCGCGGACCTCGGGAAACTCATCCGTGCCGGTCTGGATTGGGATGGCAAACGTGAGTCTGCGGCAACGGTGCATGTTAGTGGGAGTATAAGAAAGGGATATACTCCACCTGCGTAAAACATCAACTTGGACGACGACAGCAAACGACTTTTTTTTTCTGCTACGGTTGGAGGGTAATATACTTTTTTGGGAAAAGAAAGCTTGGCCGCTGACTTGAAGAAACAAAACCCTACCTACTGTTTTTAAATCCTAGTGTGTGCGTGTGATTTTTTTTTTTTTTGATTGATGCATAGCGACACAATAGATTGGTGGATTGGGGGAATTTGGGGAGGAGTTTTTGCTTGGGTTTTCTTCTGCTTTGGCTACGATGGAGGAGGAGGAGAAAGAAGACGAGTGAAATACATCCGCGCGACAAGAGGTGGCTCCTTTTGATTGTGGATAGTAGTAGTAGTAGAGTAGCTCTAAACAAGGAAAGCAGTTGTTGATTGTATCTGTCTATCTACAATACCGACTTTTTTTAGAATTAAGGTATTTACAACTTCTATATAGTAGATAGTAATTCTTCTAGTATAGATTAATAGAATCTTTAGGCGCCTCTACCGTTTACGCTAGTCGATAAGTAAATATATAAAACGGTAGACTCCCGATTTTATCTCGATTACTTATATTTAACTCGCGCTACTCTACTAGATACGGAAGTAGTAAGGAAAGCTCTTTAGAAAAGAAAAGTAATCGGGCGGTGTACTATAGGGGGCGAAGGTAGGGCTAAAGACCCTCGTAAGTTCTAGCGGGACGGTCCGGAGAGAAAAAGTACTAGGATACTTGGCCGTAACCAGCCACAGGCTAAACATACACCACCACCAACAGTCTATCCGCAAGGTCGTCGACGGTCAGTCTATCTGCAAGGTCGTCGACGGTAGGAGGAAAAAAACCCCCCACCGCCCTACCATCATGGCTACTACTAGGTAAGTGAGAGTCTCAAGGGCGGTAGAGTTTCAACTTCTTTCTTCCTAATCCAATTTCGAGCACCAGCGCGCCGCCCACCAATCCCCGAGGCATACCCTACGCCCCATTCATCGACCGTATCGAAGACTACGTATCAACCAAAGCAGACGTCGAGTCCACACTTCAGAGCTTCCAGGAGATGATCAGGTAAGTTTTTTTAAAAAACAAAACAAAACACAAGTCAGAGGTGGCCGCAAGCTGATGACACCACCACCAACAACAACAGCAAATACCAATTCATGCAATCCAACAATCAACAAAGAATCTCAGCCCTCAAATCCAAACTCCCAGATCTCGAAAAAACTCTCGATTCTCTCCGCTTCCTTCTCCTTCGTCGATCATCTTCACACTTCGAGACCATCTTCGAACTCAACGATACTCTGTACGCTAAAGCCGAGATTTCTAGCGCCGGGGATCATGTCTTTCTTTGGTTGGGAGTATGTGTGTCGGAAAAGTCTGGAATATATATATATATATATATTAGCTGACCCCTTTTGTCTAGGCGAATGTAATGCTCGCATACCCCCTCGTCGAGGCCGAAGAGCTTTTAGTAAATAAGCTGAGCGCGGCGAAGAAGAGTTTGGAGAATTGTGAGGAAGATGTGGATTTTCTGAGAGAGCAGATTACGGTAAGAAATTTTTGATTTGTTTTTTCGGGGTAAGCGGTGGGCTAATTTTGCTTTCTCTCTCAAGACTATGGAAGTGGCTACGGCTCGAGTGTATAATTGGGATGTTGGGATGCGGAGGAAGGAGAAAGTCGGACTGAGTTCGTGAACGGGAGAGAGAGAGAGGGAGAGAGAGCGACTCTGACTGACTGCCGGGCAGTGTGTCTGGCTGGGGCTTGTGATGGAAGTGCTATCATACACATATACACAAAAGACCCTTATGCGCAGCCGCTGAATATGATGAGATCCTTGCTATAAAGAGGGGTTTTTTTTTCTTCTCAAATTTTTGTCCTAGTATTGTCAACACTACACTGCCTCTGCTGCTATCCTTCCTATCCCACTCTCACACCATCTCAGCTTTTCTTTCTTTCCTTTCTTTCCTTCCCTTATACTCCTTTTTGGTGGGCCCCGCGCGCACGAAAATGAAAAAGCACCAAATTCCCGGGTATAAGCGTTGAGACACAAACGGCGACAGGCTGTGGGAGAGAAACGAGGGGGAAAAAGACTGTCGTGATTTGAAAACAAAAAAAACACTCTCTGTCTCCGCCGTTCCCGTTCCAAATGTCCAACAACGCCGCGCTAAAGACAAAGAAGAAGCAAGGGAAAAAAACACCCCAGCATACAAGTTTCGTCTCGTCTCGTCTCATCCACTAATCGAGCTCGATGACTTCCTGCTTGACACTGTTCCGGGAATGTTGTCTTGGTTGCGTTGATGGTCTCTGCTGGCTCTGTGTGCGTTGCACTGTGGAATGTTGTTGTGCCTGTGTCGAAGCCCGTGCTATTTTGGGCTTGACGTTTTCCGCAGGTGTGTCTTGCTTCTTGACAGCACCAGCTGACGCACCCTCACACTTCCGAATGGTCTGGTCAAGCTTGGCGAGTGCTTCATCGAGCCCTGCTAAGCCGGCGCCGAAACCGCCGACATTGTCCCCAAACCACCCATGGCCTCCACCTTGGCTGAAATCGCGCAAAGCTTGCGATAAAGCATCGTCGCCAAGGGAAGCTTCAGGCTTGCATCGGAATTGGACGACCGTCTGCCCAGGTATCTGACTCTGGCCTCTCTGCAAGCTGATTGCGAAACTACACGCGGGTAGAGGCGCCTTGTACGTCAACGTGTAACGATGTACGTCCCTAGAGTACACCGACACCGACTCGCCTGCTGGTTCTGCAGACTCCAGCTTGTCGAATAGCCGCAACAGTGGTAAAGTTACACGCAGATCCCACGTGAGCTGTGTGAGGCCGCGGTTCTTGGCCCTATTGTATGATTTTTCCAGTGCCACACGTATGCGCTGGTGCGGATTGCTGTTGATCGGCGTCAACTTCAGTCTAGCAGACTGCGCTGCGTCTTTGTCAAACGCGATCTGTGCGGCCAAGTCGTGCACGTCCGAATAGACGAAAGAAAGAACGTCCAGACCAACATCGGTACATCGGTACCCAAATTGCTTGAGCAGCTCGAGGTAATAATTTAGACGGGCACAATGGGTAAGCCTGCGTTGAATGATTGCAAAGTATGGCTTGCCGAAAGGCACATTTACTCTCAATCCCAATGCGCCAGAATCGTTCATAGCAATATCAGACTTTCGGGTCGAGTTTGTGAGATGCTCGGATAGATGCTGGAATTTACTCGGGTCGACAGTGAATCGTACTTCGTGGCAGACTTCTGCAAGGCCGTCTTCTGCATCGATCAGTGTCGAAGGAATAAGACGAATCCATGAAGCCAATCGGAAAGGTAGTAGCGATGCTTTGGATCCAGACTGCTTCGTTGGCGTGTTCATTGAGAAATAGATGGCGAGGCCAGGCTCAGCATCTGCAACACGCTTAGTCAGCGAGGATGTAGACTCAATGCGGTATTCCAACTGGCTGCCGTCGAGCTCTTGGATGAGCACTGCGAACGATACCTCTGCCTCTGCCACTTCTTGTATATGTCGCAGCGAAGCTGGAGTCAGGTTCGCAAGAGTGCTTGACAAATTCAGTCTTCTTGCCGTAGACATGAATCTGACAGGACGTCCTTGTTCTACGCTCTCCTGGATGCGCACCACGAACCACTTCTCGCCCTCGAGGCCAAAATGGACGTATAACGCCCAGGCGTCTCCCCAACCTTGGCTGCACTTGTACATGCTGCGCCGGATGGCGTCTGCACCAAGAAGGGCCTTTGTAGCTGGCGGCACGACTATCCTGGTCTGGTCGATAGGGGTCCAGCCGGCAGCATCTGCCATCGGAAGAAGCCTGTCCTGAACGGAACGAGCAAGGACTTCTGCAAGAGCGCGACCTGCGTCTGCATTTGCGGTGGCGTTGATGAACTTCTCTGCCTGCTGGGCGTTCCTATTCGGTGGGGACACGGAAATCTGGCCTGTAATAGGCTCGAAGCGAGTGACGATGGGCTTTGACAGACCTGCGAGCGACAACGCCAGCCGGCAGTCATCCGGATCTGTGTCTGATGTCCTGAGGTGAGCATCGACTTTGGAATTCTGACCAGCAAGAATGTCGAACCGCTCTTTGATCGAACGGAGCAGCCAGTGAATGTGTTTTGCGGTCACTGACGCCAGAATGCTCGCCAGATTCAAGTTTTGCCAGTCGATGTAGATATTGTGGTCCTTGACTTCCTGGCCTTGGCGGAACCAGCGGAAAGAGTTTCGTGGGGTAGCAGGCCGTCTTGAGTTTACACCCTTCTGCTTGCCGGAGCCAATGCCCAGCTCAATCCAGCTCTTTGGTGCACGCTGTCCTTTCCAGTATTGGAGAGTGAAGACCTGTCGATGCATTTCGGGCTGAAGGCAATCAAACCACTTATCGCGCAGGAGTTTGGATGCCTGCGCACGGAGGGCATTGACCTTGTGAGCCAGCACATATCTATGCAAGAAATCATAACAGCCTTGGAGCCCACTTGAAGCCAGGGCAGCGTTCGCTCGTTCTTCCAGGTGCATCCGCAAACCGTCATCTGATAAGCTTGGTGTTGGAGCGAAGAGAAATCGGATATCAATGAAATAGAAGGGCGTTGACGGATCTTCGTCGGCAACTGAAACATCAACTTCAAATTCGTCCGGCACCCGAAATGTTGCTCTTCCGTTTGCGACAGAGAAGTCGTTGAAATGTGGAGGGAGGTCTTCGTGCAGATTCAGACGCTCGATTAAGGTCACGTTCATGTCTTTGAGTGTCTTCAACAGCTGCTTTGCAGACAGGCGTTTCGGAGGCAAGTAGCCAAGATCAGGAAAGGTTGAAGTCTTGCCAGTCGAGAGAAGCTCCAGGGCGCCTTCGATGTTCGGATTCGGCATCTTCGCAAGACGCATGTCTTGCTTCGTAGAATAGAAGAAGTTGATCGCAAATCGCTGTGCATCGGCCTGACGAGCTGCCCAGAGTCGAATATCAATCAGTCGTGCCATGTCTTCCGCATTACGTGCCCAATCTGAGAGGACCAGTGTCTTGATAAAACGGTCTCGTTGATTGGAAGCAAAATCCATGAGCAGACGTTTCTTGCTCAGACTTGCCTCATTCGTATCGGTGGTATGCGGCAGGACGCCATTGGGCTGGGCTCCGGAAGCGGTAGATGTTTCTGCCATTTTCGTCAAGGTCTCGTTCAGATCACCGAAGCACTGCTGCGCCAGCCTTTCGATCAACGTCCCGAGGGACTTGTTGACTGGCTCGTCGCGCCACGATCCATCTAGCGGAGGTGGTGTGGGCAAATCCGCCGTCGTGTTCGCATCGCTGATCTGGCCATTCGTGGCCGGAGGGGCCTGTAGCGGCACACCATTGGGCTGGGGTCCATTCTGAGCATGAGTGCCATTGGCCTGCGAGGTCTGCATTTGCGCAAAGTCGCGCTTCTGCGATAGTTGCCCTTCTTGTGCCTGACTGCGGCTCTTTTTCAAGTCTTGCGACGCAGTCACACCGTGTTGATCCATAATCAACCTGCCGGGCATCGCCTCGCCGCCTCCCACGCCTAGATCTCCGCCTTCTCCCCCGCAGCGCACACCGTCCTTGGCGGAGGCCTCCTCCGCTCGCTCTCCGCTGGCTGCGTGTACGTGCGCTATGGTGGCTAAGTGGTTCTTCTTCCGCTTAGGTCATGTCTTTCTCCGCGCCCACCTCTGCTTTGCGAGGTCCAGGCGCGCGGGTGGTCCTACTCGTTCCCGTCGTAGACTAGACTCTGCAACGTAGTGCTGACGATTGCGCGCGTTGCTGTGGTCGTGGATACGGTGCGCGCGCGCGCGACAAGGTGGGAGGGACGGCGTGAAGGGCGATGTAGGCGATGTGGAGTCTGCACTGTCACATGCGCAATCGTGAACAAGGGGTGCTTGGGTCAGTGCATAGCGCGCTTGTCGGTGAATGTATCTTCTGCGTGGGTTCTGGTGAAGGAGAGGGGAGCACTAAGTGTGCTTGTCTGGCGTTGCTGCTGCTGCAATGATGGAATGGGTCGGCGTCGGCGTCGGTGTCGGCGTCTCAGCCGGAGATGCTTGCCTTCCCGCGCAAAAAGCTTGGCATGATCCTGAACTCCAACAAAAGGCTATTTCTTTCTTTCACTTTCACGTTCACTGTGACACTACTACAAATCGAAGCACTACGGATTCACAGTGCACACAATTGCCGCATAGTACGAGATTATGGTCAAAAACGGGGCATGTTGCTGCAATCGACATGGTTACACGGACTACGCGACCACCTCCACAATGCTCTCGCGGACAAAGAATGTGCGATTCAGCCGAGACAAGTACAAGTGGAAGCATGTCAGCTTCGAGATGTGTATAGAAAAACATGTGGTTGATGGGAGAGACGTGCTTCAGCAGAAGCTTGACGCCTTGTAGCACAATGCAGCATGGGCATGGGCATGGGCATGGGCATGGGCATGGGCATGAGCATGAGCATAGGCATGAGCATAAGCATGAGCATAAGCATGAGCTGAGCTGCGGACGCGTGCAGCTTGCAGCATGGAGAGAGCGCTTCACGACACGGAGCAGGCTTGGTGATGGATGTGTATCAAATCCAGGGACATAGCAGCATGCAAGCAACAATTGGCTATGCTCATCATGAAGTACTGGTATAGCGTAGGGTGTAGTAGCTTGCTGGATCTCTGCCGGGCGATAAAAACAACATGCTACCATGCTGGTTACCCAGGGCCACAGGAGAGCAGGCCAGTTCTAATCAGTCCGCATGCTACTACTAGCTGGAGCTCCACCATCTTATCGCGCGATACGCGCCGGGCGGTGCACGCGAAAATGTGCTCAATCGTACATATCTTGTCTGTATCAAATGTCCATCAACCTTTCATCCTTCGTATGCTGCTTTACAGTATGTCCCTGCGAGCATGCCGCTGCCGCTGCCACGCTGATGACCTCGAGCCGCTCGCTTAGCCTTGCCATATGCTTCCGGGGCGCGGCAAGTCGCGACGTCTGCTGATCCCTCCCACACCTCAGCATACCCCCCCATATCACGACAGGCCTCTTTTGCGTCAGACTTCGCACACGACGCCGATGACGAACGCTCAACGCCATCCTCACCTTCCAGCAGCTGCTCTGGGAGCATCATCATGCGTCCAGCGACACACGCACACATCCCAGAGCCATCATATCCTGGCGAAGACACAAGGCCGACGTCGAATCGAGAGCTGCTGGCCTTCTACACGTATTCTTTTGCCGCAGAAGTCTTTGTGGTATGCGGCCTGGGCGCCTTCATTCCCATCACCTTGGAGGATCTGGCGCGAGCGTCATCAACTGCCGTGCTCGCAGACGACCACTCAATATCATGTAAGGCGCACGGGATCGAGACACGGTCAGCAGCGGACACTCTTGCCTCTCTGCTCCTTCCCAGAAGTGGCCATGAATCCCGAAAAGGAGCCCAGTGCGTCTTTCGTGTGCTTGGGCTGGAAGTCAACACTGCAAGCTTTGCAATGTACACGTTCTCAATCTCTGTGCTGCTACAGGCTCTGCTGGTCGTCA
This sequence comes from Pseudocercospora musae, assembly GCA_001578225.1. Lineage (NCBI taxonomy): Eukaryota > Fungi > Ascomycota > Dothideomycetes > Mycosphaerellales > Mycosphaerellaceae > Pseudocercospora > Pseudocercospora musae. Next base: position 14,654 of record LFZO01000331.1, on the reverse strand, counting down.
CCATGTCTGGAGCGGCAGATCACGGCAAGCATCGGAAATCATTAATGATCGCATTCGCCCTGATCGGAGCACTTGCAACCATGCTTTTCCTGCCTGTCACTCCTGGCGTATATTTACTTGGAAGTCTATGGGCCATCGTCGCCAACGTGTGCTTTGGCGCAAGTTTTGTGCTTCTGAACTCATTTCTGCCTTTGCTTGTGCGATGGCATCCTTCTGTGAGGCGAACCTGGAATGAGCAAGACCGCGGACGTGCATCGGACGAGGATTGTGCGGTGAGTGAACTCATCCGATCAATTTCCTGACACCTTGAGGGGAGCATGTTCAAATTCCAGGTCACTTCAAATTCTCGCAGACCATTACTTGAGTGGAGAAAGGGCCTCATCCATGACACGAGCCTGACAACAAAAGGGCCTCTGAGCGTACGTCTGCTGACCCGGCCCTGCAGTATCACGATGGCGAATATCGACAACAGTCCCAATCGTCAATTGTAAATTCGACGACTTCTCTCCTCCATCCGCATGGCTCTACCACCCACAATCCTCGATCACCATCTATACCATCAACCGAGATGCAGCTTTCCACCAAAATCTCCTCATACGGAATTGGTATCGGCTACTTCGCGGCGGTTGTAGTGCAGATCCTATCGGTCTTCATACTCAAAGCTTCCGGCGGCGACCTCTTTTCACTCCGTCTCGTACTCTTCATCATCGGCTTATGGTGGTTGTCCTTTACCGTCCCAGCTGCCTTCCTGCTGAGACCAAGACCTGGCCCACCCTTGTCCAAAGATGCAGCAAACAGATCCTGGTTGGGATACATTGGCTACTCATGGAGTAATCTCGGCAAGACCATCCTACGAGCACGCAGACTGAAAGATGTCATGCTCTTCCTGGCAGCTTGGTTCATGATATCTGACGCTGTCGCCACAGTATCTGGCACCGCGATCCTCTTCGCAAAGACCACTCTCGGCATGGACACCTCTGCACTTGCTTTGATCAATGTCATTGTCACCATTTCCGGCATTATCGGCGCTTTGACCTGGTCAAAGATCTCAAGAGCCATGCAGCTCAAGCCTTCGCAAACAATCTTGACTTGCATCTGCCTTTTCGAACTTATCCCCATCTACGGCCTCCTTGGCTACATTCCTGCTATCCGGCGCTTTGGCTCCTTTGGTCTTCAGCAGCAGTGGGAGATGTACCCACTTGGAGCAGTCTACGGACTCGTCCTTGGGGGCCTTAGCTCTTATTGTCGAAGCCTTTACGGCGAGCTCATCCCACCCGGCAGCGAGGCAGCCTTCTACGCTCTATACGCTATTACCGACAAGGGGAGCAGTGTCTTCGGTCCTGCAATTGTCGGTGCTATCACCGATGCTACTGGCGATATTCGACCTGCTTTCTGGTTCCTAGCCGTCCTGATTGGTCTGCCCATTCCGCTTATGTTCGTAGTCAATGTCGAGCGAGGAAAGCGAGAAGGAGAGGAGCTAGCCCGAGAGACCTTGTTAGAAATAGATGCACCACTTTTTGTACAGGATACTGATTCCTAGGCCGACTATGAAGGACGGGCGCATCAATAGCACTTGCTCGACACTTTTCTAATCTACCGTAATTTATACATCTAGCTTCGAACCTCTCTAATGATCTGGGCGTAGTTGCGGAAAGCTATAGGTGTCCGCGCTTTCACTTACCTACATTTACTCGGCTTCTACTTCTCCGGCTCCAACCCGGCCTATAGTTTAGTATAGCTCGAGACCCTTTGCCTCGACCCATAACTGTAGAATCTTATCCCGCTTCGTGAACATCCCATACAAGTAGCCGCCTCGACCACGGATCAAGCAATTTTCGAGCGTGCAGATCACTCCGATGCCTAAGCGCAAGAGATCGGTCTACGCGCTAATACCTAGATTGAGGCATCGGCACCGTTCGCGGGACTATACATCTACGGCTAAGACGAGCTAGGGTAAGCCATACGGACTCCAACTAAACATAGGTTATCGGAGAGCGACGCATAGGCGCAATTACAACGAAGACACACGTTGCATTGAATCGTGCTAAGATATCTAGGCCATTTTCTAGAATGTGCAAAGGAAACCAAGGTCGGCGTTAGCAAGCTCGGGACGGAATTGCTAGGAAGCTCGTGTCGGTACAAGCAATTTGATTGTTACCATGATTGTTCAAATGCTCGACGTTCTAGAGAAGGCGAATGTTCATGGTCTCGGTAGCTGTAACCTGCCTATAGGATATCCATCTCCGAGTAGCTCTAAGAGCTTAAGAGGGAGGATGCTTGTGCGGAGTACTACCTCCCAAAACGCTATGCCAACCGCTTGCTTTGATGATTCTAGTAGTTGCCGTGACTTCTATTCTCTTGGCAATCGAGCAAAAGATGATTCTTGTACCTGCTCCTCCTGTTCGAGAGAGCTAATCTGATCTTTCAGCCTGCACGGCACGGCTAATTCCAAGGATCGGCACCATGTGCTTTGATGGCTCTTGACTGATTTGTTATTCCTACGTCGGTTTGTGAAGACTCGCTGTCGTCGGGGATTAAGGAGGGCGGAGATTGTGCTCTGCCAATTTCCCTGTCTCTGTGTTTTGCATACCCAATTGCCTCTTTCTTCCTTACGCGTGCCATCAAATTGAAGCATTCATTGCACGTGCCTGAGGCTTTCTATCTCTGGGGCTCGGCGACACGCTCCTGTTGTGAATTGATGGTACAGACCGAGACATTTGTGATTTGCCTACTGAATTGCATAAAATATAGAAGGTAGCTAACTAGTCAACCTTTATATATTCTTGTTAGTGACCCTAAGTCAGTCTGTAACAGACTGAATAAGTCTATAATAGTAACCCTAAATTAGTATCCTTAAAGGCTACCTATTATTAGTCCTCCCCTATTACCTTAGTATACTAACTAATATATAATACTCCCCTTTAGTTAGTTAGTTAATAGTTACTTATAAGTTTGCTAATTACCCTTTACTTTAGTAGCTTTATATACTATATATACTTTAGCTTATGCCTTAATAAAGGTTATAAGCTCCTTTAGCTTAACTCTAGTTAGTTCCTAACCTTAGATTAGTATCCTTATTATCCTTAGATTAGCTACTTCTTTACTTCCTTTAGGCTCTTATAGCCTATTAGCTTACTTAACTAAGTTAGATTGTTCCTATACTTTCTTTTACTTCTTTAAGTAGTTATATGTTTACTAAATAGCTTAAGTATAGATACCTTATATCCTTAATCTTAGTACTTATAAGTCCTTTAACCTTTAAGGCTAAACTTGACTTTCTTCTTTCTATACTAATTCTAGTAACATTAAGCAATCTACTTACTATTTAGACTAGGTTATATCTTTTCTAACTCTTTAAAAATTCCTATATAAGGTAAGCTAGATATTAGCTATTATAGGGATCCTTGCTAACCTTAATAGGATCTATTATAGCTACTATAAACATAACTAATAGTTAGCTCTAGGCCGTAGTCAATACTACTTTTGTCTCTAGATTTCATTTAAGTAAGGTTAACCTTAACTAGTGTTAATAGATACTTAAGGCTTAGAACCGTAGTAATAGTATTAGTTAGTCTATAAAGCTATCCTCTTAGTAGATAGGCTTCTTTAACAATACTACTAGTAATTCAATTCCTTTAGTTTAGTACCCTAGATTTAATAGCTAGGGTTCTATTAACATAAGCGGCTATATTAACTACCTACCTAGCCTTTTAGCTAAAGCAAGTACTAGTATTGTATAGTAGACTCCTCCTTACTAGTACTATGCAAACAATACATAAGGTAAGGTATTTATTAGATATAACAAGATCTAGCGTACGAATATAGCTAGCAATACTTTCTTTTACAATACCTATATTAATAATAGATAGGGACTTTAGTATAGTCGTTATAGTACTTCTAGATACTAGTTAACTCCTCGTTCTTAGTTAGCTCGCTTAAGGGCTAATTCGGTTAGATCTTAAGGCTCAAGTAGTATACTAGGACCGAATATAGTTATTATTAATCGAGCTCGAGAGGTCTTTATTAGTAAAGATAGTTTATAGCGTAGATAGATTATTATTAACTTTAACTATTTATTAAGAGATAGTAATAGTAAGGTAATAGAGACTATATATTATACTATTTGGTATATTAAGTCTAGTTTTTATAGGAGGTTTACTAATAGTTCTACTTTTAGAGGTAGTAGGTACCGCTATCCTTAATTATAGTTAGTTAGTTTAGTTATACTAGAGAAGATCTAAAAACTATACTAGGCTTAGTTTGTTTCCTAGCATTTTAGCTTAGAGTCTAGGTTATTAAATAATACCTAGGCTAAAAAGCTCTATACTTAGTTTTAAGATTAATTTCAATAAAATACTAATAAATATATTAAGTTTATCTTCTAGTTCTAGAACAAATAATATTCTAAACGAATAACTTAGAGAATTCTACTTTAGAGGATTTAATCGTTTAACCTTAGCTTTATTACATAGTCCGCTATTTAATAGTAGGTATTAACATATTTGACCCTAATATTACCCTTACTAAACTATTCTCTATAGTAGTAATTTCTTAGGTTAGTATATCTACTTCTCCCTAAATTTATATAGTTCTCTATAAGGTAGATTACTAACTAGTTATTAACATTAATTGTTATATACTTTATAGAGAGACTAGTAAATCTCTTAATTTTATTTAAAAGATTCCTAAGCTATCTAAGCTCCCTTACTACTTTATTTAGAGAAACATATTTAGCTTCGGTACTTAACTAGACAACCTCCTTCTAAAGCTATAATCTCTAGATAACTAGTGCTCTAGACATAAGTACTAGGAATCCTAAAACTAATCTAGCTATACCTAGGTTAGTAGCAAAATTAGTATTAGAGTAGATCTATATAAAAGCTTTAAGACACATCTCTAATCCTAACTTAGTAGTACTACCCTTCTTAAATACTAGGCACTTTTTAGATATTCTAGTAATATACTTCTAGATATACTTAGCTATATTAATATATTTAGGTCTAGGATTTGAAAGGAACCTAGCAAGGTAGTTTATAGATATAGTAATGTCTAGCCTTATCTAATTTAAAAGCTATTAGAGACCTCTAATGAATTTATTAAAGAGTTTATAGTCTACTACTATACATTCTCTATCAAATGTATATAGTAGCTTGTTAAGTAGATACTTAATAGACTTGCACTTGTTAAGTCTATACTTCTTTAGTTTCTTAAGAGTATAGTACTTCTAAGATACCTTTAGGAAGTTCTAGTCTTCTTAGATATTAAGACTAAGGAATAGGTTAGTCTTAATAATCTTAATAGTATACTTCTTTCTTAGACTATTAATAAGCTTATTAATATCCTTCTAGTTTCTTCTAAAGATTTAGAAATTATTAATATAAAGGATAACTATAATTCCTTTTCTTATAAAGAGATAGCTATTACTCTTTATTACCTTAAGTCTAAGGCTTCTTAAAGTGTCTATAGTATTATAGTACTATAGAGATACTAATTATTCTATCCTATAAAGTCCTTTTCTAACTTTAACGTATAGGAATTCTTCTAGATTTTTTCTAATAAGGTATAAACCCTCTAGGGCTAACATAAAGTTTAGCTTATTAATCTTAGGTTTAAGAAATGTAGTCTAAATATCTACTTAGTATCTTTTCAACCCTAAGGCTACTACTAATCCTAGGTAGAACCTACTTGTTATAGCCCTTAGTATTAGTACAAAAGTATACTTATAATTAATACCCTTTCTTTAGGTAAATCCTTTAGCTATATACCTAGCCTTATACTTTTTAATTGTACTATTAGGGAGGCGTTTAATCTTCTAGATCTATCTTCCTCTTATTAGTTTTCTTCCCTTAGGGAGTTGATTAGCTTTAATCTAGATAAGGGCTTATTATTTTGTAAGTAATTTCAACTTATTAATAATAGCTTACCTCTATAGCTAAGTATCTTTACTATTTAATACTTAGTTTAAAGTAACTAGCTTACTATTACTAGGCTTCTTTGCCTTCTTTTTCCTTAATATATGCTTTATAGCTACTTTTAAGAGATTTTCCTAAAGTACTATAGCTATTATGCTAGCTAAAAGGCGACCTATATATAGGGATTTGTAGTTATGTTTTTTGACTTTTCTCCCTCTTAATAATATTATTATAGATATAGGGCTAGGTTCGGTTCTTATAGTCTTAGTTGTTGCAATCTCTATATCTAAAACTATTAGAGAATAGCTACTTTTTCCTTTACTAATTATTAGTTATAGATTAAAGGGAGGCATTAGATTATACTACTCTACTACTTAACTACTATCTATTGCCTAGGTTGGCCTACTTCTAGGCGACTTATTGTTATCTACTAATGTCTAATTTTCATCTAGATTTTTATTTACTAATATCTACTCCCCTTAAGCTAGCTAGGAGTCTTCCTCTTATAGACTTATTAATAGAGTATACTACTAACTAGGCTACATTTGCTCCCCTTAAGGCTATTAGGGGCTATCTATAGCTTAATCCTCTTATATTAGAGGCTATAGTACTAAGCTTGTATTTAGATTACTTAATAGCCCTCCTATACTAGTTATGTTTATATTCTAGTCTTTAGTAAATAGCTAGGGATTGCTTAGGTCCCTAATCTTATCTAGATTATCTAGGATAATCTTAAACATTAGGTAGCTACTACTCTATTATAGGATTGAATTTATTAGATCTCTTTTAGCCTTTTCAATTTCTTAGCTATAGGTCTAGTCTTCGTAGAACGATACATATAGTATAAACCTAATATTATACTTAAACTTGTTTGTTCTTGTATCCTATACTACCCTCTATAGAAGGTAGTTAGTTAATAAATTATTCTAAAACCTAATATTCTAGTAGATATATACCCTTAGTACAAACTTCCTTAACTTAATAACTTAGTTAATATACTTATAGGCTTTGTAACTACATCTCCTAACTTTTAATAGATTAATCTCTAATGTACCCTATTTTATCTCTTTTTCTAGATAGATAAGAGGAATCTACTTTGTCTCTAAGTTAGCTAATCTAATTGTTAGCTATATTGAATAGATTATAGTATAGGTCTAGAGGTCTTTAGGCATTCCTAAGTCTATTATCATTAACCGTACTTTAGTTAGGATAACCTTGTTTAATAATTCTACAATACTATTTTGTTTAGGAATGTATAGTATAGAGAAATCCTATTTATATCCTTAGATCTTAGCTAACCTTATTAGCTCTTTATTATTAAATTCTCCTCTTCTATTAGAGAAGAATAGCTTAGATCTCTTACTATACTAGTAAAATACTATGTTTATCTAATTATTAATAAGTTCTAGGCATTCTAACTTGTTCTTTATAAATCTACCCTATCTTACCTTAACTTTTGCATTAGTTAATAGGAGGATAAACTAGTAGCTATAGATATTTAGTAGAGTAATAGGGCCTATTACATTAAGGTAAATTTTATCTAGTACATAGTCTAGGACCTTTCTTAGCTTTCTTAATACAATCCTTTTAGATCTTCAAAGCCTATAGGCTTTATAGTAACTAAGCTAATTAGTATCTAGATACTCTAGGCTAATACGATTAGTATTATTCTTTATTGTATTTAGAATAGTACTACTAATATGTCTAAGTCTTTAGTAAATTCTATTAATATTAGCCTTTAGTTTACTAACTATAGGTACTATTAGTAGGTTATACTTAATAGACTTCTTTCCTCCTACTTTTATAGGGGCTAGTAGAATAATTAATATATTCTTTAAGATAGGAACCTTACTCCTAATTCTTGTTTTATATATAACCTTACTATCTAAATTTCTAATAGTTTTACTAGGTCTATAGAAGTAATAACTAAGTTCCTTATAGACATTATCTATATAAATTAGATTAATATTAGATTTAGGTAAATAAAGGGTATTTTGTAGAGTATATCTATCTTCTTTCCCTTATAATCTAGCTAAATTAGGACATCTCTAACTACTATTAGCCTTTAGGAGCTAACTACTTAAGAGAATTTTGTAGGCTCTAGGAGCCTCCTAAGATTCCTAAACTAGGACTTGTTATTAAACATTATGAATAAGGTACCTATATCCTATAGAAGCATTTTCTTAATAAGTAGAGTCTTAGTTAAGGCTATAATACTAGTAGTACTTTAGGAGTTAGCTACAAAAGTAGTACTTAAGTAGTAGCTCCTACTTTCCTAACCTTTATTATTATTACTATTATCCTTATTATTATCCTTCGCTATAGCTATAGAAGCCTTCTTCTTTAGCTTCCTATCCTTCTTAGGCTTCTTACCCTTCTTAGACTTCTTACTATCTTACTTAGTATCCTTATCCTAATATTCCTTCTTCCTTTTAGGATACTACTTCTAGTATTAGGCATTAGTATACTTTGCTTTCTTATAGAGTTAATACTTATTATTATTGTTAAGTATCTTATAATTAGCTAGAGTAGATACTAATCTTCCTTAGTTTAGTAGATTAGTATTTAATAGTAGCTTCTCTTTTCTAAGAGATATAATTATTCCCTATAGGGTTTAGTTAGCCTTCTTAGGCTTATTATTATACTTCTAGCTTCTAAGCTATTTATAACCTTAAAGGCTATTTATAAATAGTATTCTAATAACTAGGTTAGGGATCTTAATATCCTCTACCTTTATATTAGTCTAAAGACAAAACTGTTTAGTAGCTATTTAGTACTTAAGGACCTATACTTAGAAGTCTTTATAGTACTTTAGGATGCTTTCTATAGTTTGATTCTATAGCTTAATTNATTTAGTAGATTAGTATTTAATAGTAGCTTCTCTTTTCTAAGAGATATAATTATTCCCTATAGGGTTTAGTTAGCCTTCTTAGGCTTATTATTATACTTCTAGCTTCTAAGCTATTTATAACCTTAAAGGCTATTTATAAATAGTATTCTAATAACTAGGTTAGGGATCTTAATATCCTCTACCTTTATATTAGTCTAAAGACAAAACTGTTTAGTAGCTATTTAGTACTTAAGGACCTATACTTAGAAGTCTTTATAGTACTTTAGGATGCTTTCTATAGTTTGATTCTATAGCTTAATTGAACTAACACTTTTTAGTGTATTATAGAAGTCTATTAGACGTCTACTATAACAATTAGCTTAAAGGTTATTATAACGGTTTAGTAGTATTTATATATCGTTTTATAGGTATTACTAAAGTTAGGTCTTAGGTTATCTACTATCCTTTTTAATAGAATGCCTTTTGCTTAGTAATCTCCCTCTATGAATTCCCTTAGTACTAACTTATATTTAGTTTCGGCTAAGACTAATACCTATAGAGTATCGTTTATAACTATTATAGTATCTTAATAGTCTTCTCTAGTTAGTATAACCTCTAGGTTACACTATTCTAGATTATAAAAGACATATCTAAGGACTTTTTCCTTAATAAGCTCCCCTTCTAGGATAGTTTTCTAAGTATAAAAGTTAGTACCCTTCTTAAGGATCTTATTATTAGATTTGTCCTTATACGCTATTTTGTTATTTAGCTAGATCTTTCTACTTAGATTCTCTAATTATACTTATTTAGGCTAGTACTATAGGATAGACTAATCTTAGTTATTAACTCTAGTAGTTCTACTTAATCTATAGTTACCCTACTTAGTAATAATAATCCTTAGTCTATTTTCTTAGATAGGATAAGCTTAAAGCGCCGGGCTTATAACCTATTGTAAATTAATAGTATAGACTAAGATATTTGTAATTTGCCTACTAAATTGTATAAAATATAGAAGGTAGCTAACTAGTTAACCTTTATATATTCTTGTTAGTAACCCTAAGTTAGTCTATAAATTATAATAGACTAAATAAGTCTATAATAGTAACCCTAAATTAGTGCCCTTAAAGGCTACCTATTATTAGTCCTCCCCTGTTACCTTGGCATACTAACTAATATACAATGGCTCCCTATCGAGCCGTATCTAAACTCTATCAAGCTACCCCTACTAATTAACTATATCGAAATCAAGTACGCTTAACCCTATCTCCTACTCAGACTAGAAACACGTGACTGCATAGCCACACCGCAGTCTTTGTTTCTAGTCTAATCCGGTTCTGTTAGATTTTGTAGAGCCTATATAATTATGAATTCGAATAGAAATTTTCGCGATAAGAATACGTAATAACTAGGCCCTTTTTTCAAAATCGGCCACGTCTTGTCACTAGATAATTACTTAATATATCTATTAAGCAATTTTTATTTCTATCTAATGCCTAAGCAAAGGCTATAGCCTTGCATTTAGTTAAAACATTAAGAGTTTAGTTTGCATAATCTAAGTCGATAGAACCGGCCTAGACTAGAAATCAGTGATTCGTGTTAAGCCACACACTAGCCACACACGTGACTTCCTATACATTTAACACGATCACTGATTTCTAGTCTGGTCTCCCGAGATAGCGCTTAACCAGTATAGGAATGCCATCATCATATCTGGCTATAGTCCAACGTATGAGGCGTTGGTGATGTCGCGTGGGCAAAAGGAAAACACGCGACTAGGATATTTGACCGTAGCTCCTATATCACAACATATACCTCCCATATCACACCAAACCGAACAAGTCAACATGGTCTGCTTCCGCCGAACATTCGCCCTGGGCGTTGCACTTGCGGCTGCACAAAGTCCCACGACCACCGTACCGAGCACAACCGTCACGATAGGTACTCGAGTATCCACCATCCCTGCCGTTGCTACTACCACTGTGAGTTCTGGGAATCGCTTCAGACTGGCTTGATTTCTTGCTTGTGAAGTTCTCCGCGCGCAAAGACTGCTGCTCAGGGTCGCCATTCGCTAATCACAATCTCTAGGGCCCCGCCAACCCAGCAGCAGACGCTGCCTCTGCCTCTACAACTGTAAACGCTGCGGCCCCGACTGCTGCCGGACTCACAGGTGCTGCTGCGATGGGTCTTGCTGGTCTTGCAGTGCTGGCGCTCTAAATTCTCGATACCCGACACTCGCGCAGCAACGGGTTGGGGGTCTTGAATGAGCTTTATAGGTGCCATGCGGCTTTGGAGGTGGTAGCTGTGCCAACCGATATCGACAGAACACCGCTTTGAAATTGATCTTTGAAGGTCTATCCATGTCTTTCCTCTGTGCATTTCTTCTTTGTTGGCGCCGTGCTGCGCTTTCCTGAGTTGATATGCATCAGGAACATTCTTGTCGCTGCTGGAGACGGGCTGGTCACGGCGTGTTCTGAGTGGCTTCATTTGAATGGTCAGCTCACTTCAGCAAAGCCAACCATGTGAATTGTGTCAGACCGCATGCTCACAAATCTCGCCAGCGAATGACGCAGATTCTACTCGGATGCTGTCCCTGCTACTGACAACTATCGCCAGAGAACTCCGGATTTCGACGCAGGTACATGGGCTTGCAGGCTTGGGTTTTGGAAGATTTAATCAAGCATATTATTGTCTTTCGGCGGGATCGGGTTTGGAGGTGCGAATGCGGACATCGTTTGTTGATCGCTATGAAATCTACCCGTAGAGTCAACGCCATGCTCTGAGATGCCACCAACTAGTTCTACTCTCAAACCCTGCTTGTTCTCGTCTGCTGACATTGCAACTTCCCAACGTTCCTCCACAGCTGTTCCCTATCTCTCCACCGATCAATGACAGGCCGACACGCGACTGCAAAGGCACCTGCCTGATCATCTTTCAGCCTGTCGTCATGACCCGAGCAGAACATTTGTTTAAAGCCCATAGCAAGTTCTGCTTCCAGTTCATGGCCGGTAAGATTTGTATTGGCGGATGCGCCAAGGACTCGGGCCAGACCTCTCAGATACGTGTCCTGTACGTAGGGGATGAATGTCCAGGTCTCGCATTGAGGCGAGCTGGTAGCCGGGCCAGCGTATATGCATCGAAAGCGCGCATAAGATGTGCTCGGGAGGTCTACAGCTGAGGTCATCGGCACTCTGAAGTCCATGCTTCGCGACCGAAGAGATATGTTGACTGGGAGAAGAGATAAGAGCTCATTGTAAGCCGGTCGAAATAGGGCTGGGAATTGTTTGAGTTGAACCAAGGCCTGCAATTGCCTGTGTAGGAACGGCTGCCTCTCGATGTTGCCCTGGAGGTATTGGTCGACTTCTCGCTCAAGATATTCCAGCTCTTGATCCAATTGGTTGAAGATGTCGTCGGGTTCTGCTGAGGGCTCAGCAGCGTCCGCCGGGCCCATCATACGAGGCAGTGGTGTCAAACTCATTTTTGTCGTTCTTTTACAGTACGTCTTTCCACCAGACTTCGGAAAGGAAGCCCGAAAGAGACGAGACGGAAATGGTATCGAGCATACCAACGACTCATCTTGTCTAGTCGAGGTCCACAACTGCGAACGATGGTGGTACTGATGCTCAAGGTCAACGTCGTGCGTTGAAGGCATCTGCGGTTGACTGTTCTACAGAACAGTTGCAGCACAGCGCAAGCGCCGAGCTCCATGCAGAAATCCGTACTCTACACCCTGTCGGTTGTTACAATAGCCGCCGACCCTTCAAAGCTCATATCGTCCTTTCGTATCATTCGTATTCGTCTCGAAGCAGTGCGAGAAGAGCTAATTCATCCTCGTGCGTGCTTTCATCTACACTTAATCCCACCCATAGTAGTTGATTCTTGAATTGCATATTCAAGTAAATATTCATATTCAGAATATTTATAATTGATTATAGTAGTCCTGAATATTCGTGAATACTCACATTTAGCTAGGTATACTATAGCATATACATATCCTATATAAGTATACAAATTCTAGCTCTTTCTTTATATAACATAGTATCTTTAATAGGATAGAAATATATAGAAGTAATCGAGGTAGGTAAATAGCTAACTATAGTATTCTAGTATATAATACTAATAGCCTAGATATCGGGCTCGGAGCCTAACTTAGAGCAAGAGTTATAGACAATTAACTAGTCTATATAGGTATTAGAAGTCTTCCCTACCTACTATACACTTCTATCTACTATATATCTTAATTTAGCTTTCTCGAAACTCGACCCTCTATCTTACAATAACTATAACTATAGATATAGAGGAGTAATATAAACGTACGATAGCTAATCTAAGAGAGTAGAAAAAGCTAAAGATTTCTACTACTATAAGAAAGTATTCTATTAAGTATACGAAGTTAAGTAAGCTATAGAATAGTAAAGCTAGAACTAAGAAGTAGTAGTACGAAGAATATGTTAGGGGCTAGGTATATAGTAACGTATAGAATACCTACCTAACTAATAGCTTAGTAGGTAGTAGAACTAATAAGTGCCTCCTAAAAGGATTACATAGTGCGCTAGGTAAAAAAGGCTATGCAAGTTACGTACGTTTAGCGTACGCGCTTAGCGCGTACCGCTTAGTATACTAAGGACTTAGTAGGAGACCTTACCTTATCGAGGTCCTTATAGAATAGTAACTACTTACTCCCTAATAAGAATAAATACTATATTGTTAGAATATATAGTCTAGTTGGTTACCTAGTAGGGGATGCCAAGTAGACTAGATCACATAATGATAATTATGTGACTAATCCAAGCTAACCCCTTTTAGGTTAGGCTCTAACCTATAGATAACAACAACACACTTGCTATTCCTACTTTAGCTCCTACTATTCCTTATAGCTTCTATTATAGTTTATAATCTATTTATACCTATCGGCCCTCCTTAGCTCGATAGGTTATAAGCCCGGGTTTGTAACTATAAGGTAGAAAGACTAAAGCAGTATAGGTTACTCCTAGACCTATAAGTCTAGTCCTAGAAGGAAGAGGCAAAACAGGAGAGGGAGACTTGAGGTAGACCTATATACATTGCATAAAGAAGCCCTATACCTATAAGCTATAAAAGAACCTAGTAAGGCATACTTAGAAGTGTAAAGGGAATAGATAAGCCTAAGTTTTAAGCACCTTAGGATAAGCCTTAGACTTAGCACTTAGTACTACTAATACCCTAACCTATAGGTTAAGATAGTTAGGAAGGACTTAAGGAAGTTACTAGCTTAGTAGAGCTAAGGATCTACTAACTAAGGAAGATAGCTATCTAGAAACTGTTATTTTTAGATTAAAGAAAGAGCTTGTTTCTAGAGTTTGTTTAGGTTTGATTTATAAAAGAAATCATGGATTAAGAAGGTAGAATTAGTAAGAGAAGGGCTATACTAATCTTGATAAGGGAGAATCATGAATTATGGTTCAAGATTATTAGGATGTACCTAATAAAGCTAAAGGTTAAATAGGTACTAGATAAAGTAGTCCTTAATACCCTAGTATCTATATTATCTAAGTATGTCTTAATAACATTATTAGAATCTTTAGATTAGTTAATTAGAAGAGCAAGCTATAAGGTTTACAATGCAATAGTATTATATAAGATATTTATCTATATTTTAGAAGATAACTAGGACGAATGTTAAGAGCTTAAATATGTAAAGCATTTGTAGGACTAGGTAAAAGGGAAATATAAGAGGAAACTATAGGCAATAGGGAGAAGTTTACTCTAGTAGTATACTAATTTTAGTATAGAAGAGGGTTAGATAATTAATAAAGCGTAGTAGAGCCTAAGTAGTATAGCTAGGAAGGCGGTATCTATCTCTCCCTAGTTTAAGGATATTAAGACTAAGGAGAGGAAAATTTAGTAGTTACTAGCGGCCCTTCTAGAAACATTTA
>LFZO01000330.1:0-52430 GCA_001578225.1 Pseudocercospora musae | reverse complement strand
GTTTAGAGGTTCTATAGATAGGTTTAGAGGGTATTTGTAGTGTCGGCGTCTTTTAGTTAGTATAGGAGCTAGGTCTAGGCCTACTAGAGGAGGGAGAGGAGGGATAGGAAGTCTAGGGCCTAGGGAGTATCTAGTGCCTTTTAGATATCGTCTATTAGGGTCTATAGGTTCTTTTAGATACTTCTATTCGTTTTTAGCTAGTTAGGCTATTCTTTCGGGCCTTTAGGGCCCGATATAGGTATTGGTTAGCCTTTGGTCTAGCTTTAGGATAGAGGCTAGATCCCTCCCTCCCTCTACCTTTCCTCGGGTCTACCGTCGTAGTATTGTTTCTAGAGAGGTATGTTCGTGTCTCCTACTCTCGTAGGCGCTAGCGCCTTAGCCTAGGAGTTAGACATTTTTAGTAATAATATATAGTATTCTAGTATTATTTTAAAACTTTATTTATAAAATCCTTAAATTAAATTTAAAAAAGAATATTTAGTTTTTTAAACTTTTTACTTTATAGAATCTTCTATATTAGAATCTTTTATTTTTAGTTTTCTTTTATTTATAATTTATATATTTTTTATATTCTATTCTATAGCCTTTAAATTCTATATTTACTAAATAATAAATTCTATTTTTTTAGTTTTCTTATTATTTATATAGCCTTTTTATTAGAGACTAGATATATAGTAACGTATAGAATATCTACCTAACTAATAGTTTAGTAGATAGTAGAACTAGTAAGTACCTCCTAAAAGGATTATATAGCGTACTAGATTAAAAAGACTATATAAGTTATATATATTCTATATATATACTAAGTATATACTACTAAGTATACTTAGGGCTTAGTAAGAGACCTTACCTTATTAAGGTCTTTATACTTTTATTCTAGAGTCTACTATTTTTAAACTTTACTATCTATATATTCTAAATTCCCTATATTCTAAATTCCCTATATTCTATATTTTTTATATTTTATATTATATAAATTCTATACTTTTTAGATTCTATTCTTTCTAGATTTAATTCTTTTAAAATTAGAAATCTATTATCTATATATAATATTTTAGAATCTACTAATTTTAGTCTTCTTATCTATATATTTTTAGTAGTCTTCTACTATTAATATTCTATAGATTTGGATATTTCTAAATTATTATAGCTATCTAGAATAGTAGAAATCTAAGATACCTAGTATTTATAAACTAGTTTCTAATATTCCTACTTAATGTAACATTTTACGCAGTTCCATACTACCCTATAGGATTGTACGGAATCCTCGAGGCATGCTGGGGCTGCCTGTGGTTTGCTGCCTTTGCCGATCTGCTTGAACCCTAATGGCGTGGCAAGCTGTGCATGTCGGCAAGTATTCGGATTGTAGATACCCTAGAGGTCTGAAGTAGTCCTCCTTTGCGCCTGGTAGGATCCTTGTAGGAAGCCAGGGACGACAGTGTCGGCAAGTATTCGGATTGTAGATACCTTAGAGGTCTGAAGTAGTCCTCCTTTGCGCCTGGTAGGATCCTTGTAGGAAGCCCTTTGCGGTCCGCGAATTCATTCATTTGATTCGTTGCAAACCATGGAATCCAGGATTGGGGAACTTTTATGTACTCCGATGCGACAAGAGGCTGTACAGCATCTGAACGCATCGGAAGGCTATCAATTTCTCCCCATTTCTGGCTAGCAAGGATTTGGGCCAATTACAATCTCGGCTTGACAGTTAAGCGTAAAGGACATAGCCATCCGATGCGTTCAGACGCTGTAGGCGCATATGCCATACAAGTCAAGGATGCTACTCCAGCTTCACTAAGTCTCTATGTCTTCTGTACCAAAGTCGCTTATTCGGATCAGGAGAGCCCAGCGACTCCGCCTTCCGCTCAAGTACGATATCGCAGCCAGGGTCTGTAGTCCAGTCGTACCAGAGCAATAGGTGCCCCAGGGCAATTTTGACAATGTTAGAAGCGAAGAATCTCCCTGAGTGGTCATTAGCAGTGATACCCTATCACACGTGCACATATCGGACGTGCCTGGGCAAGAGTGTAGCCCGTATCCAAAACCGAGGTCTTCAGCACCACAAGAGATGTACTGCCAACCGCGAGGCTGAGCCTTTTGTGCACGTATCTGCTCAAAGCGGGCTGGATTAAACTCATGCGGCCGGGTGTACAAAGTGGAGTCCTGGAAATTTGACTCCAGCATACAGCCCATCTGTGCTGGCACGACAGTGCCATCTGAAAATGATATGTCCTCGGTTGCAACGCGCGCCATAGCCACTGGCATGGAAAACGTCAATCGTGGTATGCATACTGTCGGGGAAAGGTACTTACAGCGGCCCTGTGTAATGCGGAGCGACTCCTTGAGAAAGTTGTCCATTTGTCTCAGATTATAGATCCCAGCTTTCGACCAGCCATCTTTTTGGATGACAGCCTTGAGTTCCCCGCGTAGCGTTGATTGATATCCGGAGTGCTCACAGAGATGCTGTAGAGCCTTTCAGGACATGTCAGTACAGTAGGTCAAGTCCAAAGCATTCCTGCGGCGCTTGAAGACCTACATTACAAAGGATTTGAGAAGCTGTTTGGATCGCGACCATTGATAGCTGGAGCTGTGCCGCAGCGATGTCAATCGGTACGCATGATCTCTGCGATTGCTCCTTAAGCCATACTATAGCATTAGCGGTCGTGATGTGGTCCTTAAGCGATTAGCATTACTCTATAGGGCCACACAAGGACCAACATCTCCCTACCTTTTTCGCTGTTCTCTCTTCAAGCTCTGCACATACAAGAGACCTGGCGTCCTTTACGAGCCGTCGTAACTGGGTGCACTCTGGGATGAACCAGTGCACTATAGGCCGGAACCATCGAGCTTTCTTCCGCAATGCACCTGCAGCCGAGAAACTGACCGTTGCGTAACGCTTCTGTATCTCTAGCCACTTCGCATCTGTGCACAGACGTTCCCCCGCGAAAGGTCTAGACGACATCTTGGCCACAATATCCAGGGCTAGGGATTGGATTGCTACTGCTGACCATTCCGTCTTGGGGACCAAATTGTCCAGTAGTGATTTCTGCGCGTCAGCTACCAAGCCTGGTCTGATAGAGTCAAGTGCTGGCGTGAGTTTCTGCAGAAGGACTTCTCGAATGACTGAGCTGTGAATAGAGACTCGCGCGGCCTCAAAGCCTGGATAATCGGCAAAACCATCTCGTCGTAGGACTTCCGCCACACTCAGAGCGCTGTTATTAGCAAATTCGGCTGCAACGCGATTTCTGACAATAACAAAAGGCCCGGTACCGGTTTGGACCTGAAAAGATCCGGAGTACATTCGACAGCCCTCTTCTACAAGCTTGTTGCTGTCCTTAAACCAGCTCTCTAGGCGATTCTGACCAGGCAGCTCGGCGTACGGTAAACTTGCTACGGCACGTCGCCTTCGTATCCCGACTCGGAGGTGTAGTACCAACCAGTAACCGAAAAGCCCCGCTGCTATCAAAGCGGTTGGTAAGAAGGAGGGCTTCATAGCGAACAGATCTTGAAGAGATACTACCTTCGCGATTGAGGAGGACTGTTGTGCTAGTCTGGTAGACCGCTATTCGGAAACGGGATACCAATCTAGCAGCCAATCCATAACCTCAGTGTCGTAGGGTAGTCTATTGATTAAAGTTAGAGTTAGCGGTTATGCAGATGGTACAGGCGCGAGCTTGATATACGCGTCTTACAGAATACGGTTTACTAGCTTTACGCATAGTTCGTACTAGTATGTATCTGCAAGGCCAGGGAGCTGTGAAGATAGCCTGATGTCGACCTAAGCTGTTCTAGTCATCGGTTACTTCTCACATCCACCTAAACTACTACACTATGTAATACAGTACCATATAATGCTCTTACAATCAACATTTCTACTACTGCTCAGCTTGCCTATCGCTTACTTTACAGTAGGATGGCTCTTACGGTGGCAAAAAGGAAGAGCCGTCCGTCAGTTCATAAGAAGTCTTCCTGTAGCTGGCGCAGACACGACTAATGCAAAGCAATCGTGGGTTCAGGGTGGTCGATCGATAGTAGAAACAGGGCTTCGAGAGTTCTCTGGTCCGTTCGTCCTACGTACAAGTACTGGTCCAAAGGTGGTCATTCGGAAGCATCACACAGAGGAGTTCACAAGAAGTAAGTCTATCAGCGGCGTCGAGACACTGAGAATCGATGGCTTTGCGGATTATCCGGGATTCGAAGCGGCGCGGGTTGCTGTCGAAGGGACGCTGCTTCGGGACATACTCGAGCATCACATATCGAAATCGCTGGCTCAGATCAGGCCTAGCATCGTGGACGAGATATCTACAGCAGCGCGGAACAGCATAAGTGACTCTGTAGACTGGGAGATCCTGAACATACAACACACCGTGGGTAGGCTTGCGACCCGCCTGGTATCACGAGCCACGGTTGGCGCGCGGCTGTGCGCTGATCCTCGGTGGATTGAGACCGCTGAGAGTTATGCTCGTTTGGCATTTCTTGCAGCATCTGAGCTTCGACAAGTTCCTGCTCTGCTGCGTCCACTTCGACATTGGAGCATGAAGTCGTGCATCGAGTTGAGGAGAGTTGCCAAGAGCGCTCGGAGTCTTATCGCAGCAGAATTAGCTCAAAGGAGAATGGGTAGAGAGGAGGTGAGCACCAGCCATTATTCGCCAAAAATGCAGCACACGAGACTGAGCCACTTGTATAGCAATCAGCAGAGATGCTGCCCCACAACGAGCAGTGTGACGCATTGCACTGGCTCTCACAAGAGGCTGCGAGCACGAGCGAGATATGTGCAGCAGCACTTCACTTGTCTATGATCGGAGTGCAGACAATGTCGCATTCTCTGGGGCAGGTGAGCTCTTTTAAGACATCTGACCGTACCCTGGAGATCCCTGCTTATAATCAGTCTAGACTCTGCGCTTGCTATGCGAACATGCTCACTGGTTACCGATTCTGCGAGATGAAGTGCAGAAGGTAGTGGACGATTGCGGCTGGAGCAAGTCTGCCCTCTACGAGATGAAGCACGTAGACGGATTTCTCAAGGAGACACAGAGGCTGACGACTGGGTATCGTAAGTGTCTGATTCCCTTCGAGTCTGACAGTACTATGCTCTGATAGCTCCGCTGCTCACGAGATATAGTGTCCATGAATAGCCTGGTCACTCACGATGTGTGCTTGAGAGATGGGACACGACTCCCTTGTGGTACAGTATGCGTCCTGGAGTCCAGATTTCTCGACCCAGACACATATGAGAATCCACATCTGTTCTGTCCTGAAAGGTACCTGGATCAACCCGGGGTTCGCAGTCCGCGAAGACTTAAGTTGGTCTCGACAGATGCAGAGCACCTGGGATTCGGGTACGGACAGCGGACTTGTCCTGGTGAGTAGAGTCATTTCGCCTACTCAACGAAGCCGTGCACCAGCTCAAGCCAAAGTCCATCTATTCTTGGGCGATGCTGACTTGAGGGTTTCCAGGCAGATTCCTTGCTGCAGACATGATGAAGATCGCTTTTGGTTTCTTGGTGTTGCATTATGATTGGAGCCTCATGCCAAATTGTAATCATCCACTCACTATGGAAGTCGAGTCTATCCAGCTGTTGCATCCCAACGCAGAGATTCGTTGCAGACGCGTAAGCAGTATATAGGCGGGTTTGCATGACTGCACTACTTTCCATATCGTTCCGGCAGAGAAAAGTTTTCCCCCAGCTACTAGGTTCATGTTGGTCCCAATCAAGATGGGACGTTCGATTCCATTTATCCAGCAGATTTACCTCCAGATCTTTCCCCTGTGGACGACGATTGAGGCATCGAATGCGGAAGAGCCCAAAGTTCCTGTCCAGAATGCCACGATCGCATCTCGGTTGCTGCGCTGAAGTCTTTGTATGGTACAGCCGCCATACCACGCTAGATGAGCGGTGACGATTAGATTTGGGACCTCTTCCACGCGAGACTCCGTATTGGGCAGCAGAGGACCAGACCCAGGACCGGCAGGCTCGTCGCAAAGAACATCCAAAGCAGCGCCATAGATCCGGCGATGTTTCAGAGCACATGATAGCGCGTGCTCGTCTATCAGAGCTCCTCTCGCGATGTTGACCAATATTGCCTCCTTTCGCATTATCTCGAACTCTGCCGTACTAATCATTTGACGTGCGTCCTCGCTAATCGGACAGGAGAGAAGAATAACAGAGCTGCGCCTAAGCGTTTCCATAAACTGTACGCGGCCCTCCCGTGCGACTTCGATACCCTTCCGCTCTGCGATCAACACTTCACGAAACCCGAGGCTTTTGCAAAGGTTCTCGATGCGCTTCCCTAGCCGACCGTAGCCAATGATTCCAAGGACTTCGTCCCTACAACTCAATGGAGGTCCATCATTCCATATGTGCCGTGTCAGGCTTTGGTACGAGGTCCAGTGATGTGTTTCCTTGACGCAATTGCTGATTGTTGGTATTCGTCTACGACTAGCGAAGTACAATCCAAGGAAGTGTTCGCCTACTGCCTCGATACTAGCGTCAGGAACATATACGACGCTAATGTCATGCAGTGCACAGTAACACTTATCCACCCAGGCGTATCCGCTTGCCAATACGGCTATGAGTTTGAGAGATGTGGCACGTTCAAGATCGCAAGCTGTAATCGGAACGAGGGCTGAAATGGCTATTGTCGCGTTCCGAACACGATCTGCTACCTCTCTGGGAGACGTGGTTGTGTAGCTTTCGATCGTGTGCTCGAATGGAAAGTCGGATAATGCGAGATGTATTGCATCTAGGAAGACAATCCTACATTTCGCCATAAGGCGCAGCTGAATGTAGAGGAACTCGGGGTCGTTCGTAAGTTGCTTAGAGAAATGGTAGAGAGAACCCCAATAGCTCTATTAAGTAAGTTCGCTAGCTCTAAGCACCAAAATATACTATCCTAGAGACCCGAACCTTTTGAAATTAGACAAAGTCTATTATTATACTAGAGTACTATCTATAAATAGACTATAGAGTATAATTTAATTAGAAGATTAGTCTAGAGAAATAAAAGATTTTTTATTAAATAGACTCAATTTTAATAATAGTTAAGTTCTAATCTATATTGTATACAAATAGTATTCTTCTAGTACTACTATTCCTATTTCTTAGATCTCTATTCTTTCTATAGTTTCTAGTATAGTTTATAATCTATTTATCCTTACTAGCTTTTTAAAATATTTAATATAATAACTTTTATTAGGATAGATCCTAGCTAACTAATAGCTATACTAATTCTACTAGTAGTCTAAGAATATATAAACTTCTACCTAATAGTTAAAGCTAGACTTTCTAGAATACTTTAACTAGTACTATTTTCTATTCTACTAGAAATACTATATACTATCTTAACTTTTTAAGTTTTTCTAGTTTATAAATTATTTTCCTTATTTTACTAGCTTTAACCTAGTAGAAATATTAAAAAGAAATAAGAAATTAGTTACTAGTAGCTACTAAGATTTTACTACTAGTATTAGATAGTATTTAAAAATTAAAAGCTAGTATTAAAGTAATAAAGAATACTAGCTACTAGTTACTTACTACTTATAGACTATACTACTAATATTTCTATACTGTCTATTTAGTAGATAATAAAGTCTAACTATAGTTAATCTAGTCTAGACCTAGTACTATTCTACTAGAAGATAGTAGTTATTTACTATTAGATATTCTCTATTAACTCTATCTACTTACTCTATATTCCTCTATCTTTCTTTTTCTTAATATATATATTTTAGCGTCTTCGGAAATTTCGGATATAGGTATATAAGTATACTTAAATAGTAAGGAGCCTAGCATAGTTAGGCATAGGTCTTGGTCGCGTAGAAGTCTAGTTGTGGTTAAAGGAAAGAGCCCACCGACGACTACACGAAGTTACGTCTTGCACTATATTAGCTAAGGGTCTAACTAGAGACAGTATGACAGAGAACGAGATGCATTCCAAAGCGGCGAAATACCGTGATCGAGCGCCAACCTTTCGATACCGCGAGCGCACATGGCCGGATTCTTATATGTCTACTGCACCTGTCTTGTTCTCGACCGATCTACGGGATGGTAATCAAGCGCTGCCTCACCCATTTGTCAGTATGCCTTACTATGTCTATGCCACGTACTAACTGTGCTAGACATTCACACAGAAACTACAACTCTTTAGACTCCTTGTATCTATAGGTTTCAAAGAGATAGAAGTCGGTTTTCCCTGTGCCAACCAAGCGGAGTTCAACTTTGTACGATATATCATAGAGACACCGGGCATCATTCCAGATGATGTCCTTATCCAGGTCATTACACCATGCCGTAGGGATGCGATTTCGAGAGCAGTTGAAAGTCTACACGGTGCCAGGCAGGCTATACTACTTACCTACCTACCGAGCAGCGATAATTATCGGGACACGATCCTCCAAATCTCGGAAGAAGAGTGGATTGAACGTGCACGGCAGATAACGAAGTTCACTCGTTCGGTCACTAAGGACTCGCCAGCTGATAACATAGCTCGCAGGACTCGTTGGGAGTTCGGTTTTGGCTTCGAGGACTTCCCTAACGCACGAATGGACGCAGTTGCGCGATGTGCAGAGAGTGTGATATCGGCATGGGGGGCTACGGAAGACGATCGAGCCATAGTGTGCATCGCATCCAGCGTAGAATCCGCCAGTGCAAACGTCTTTGCGGATCAAGTCGAGTATCTGACTCGTCGTCTCTCTGGGGGTTGTAAGAATTTCCGACTCTCAGTTCACACTCACAACGATCGAGGTGGTGCCGTATCATCTGCAGAGCTGGCTTGCTTGGGAGGTGCCGATCGTGTTGAGGGCTGTCTTTTCGGCAATGGAGAGCGCGCTGGGAATCTAGACCTTGTGACTTTCGCCCTCAACATGCTTACTCAAGGTCTTGATCCAGGAGTTGACTTCTCGGACCTGGACAGCATCCGCGCAGTTTACGAGAATCTGACAAAGTTGCCGGTCTCCCCACGAGCTCCGTACGCAGGAACGTATTACCTGCGAGCCTTCAGTGGCGCTCACCAGGATGCAATTTGGAAAGGTATCCAACGTCGGAACAAGGTGATACAAGAGCAAGGACAGCCTTGGTCCGCAAGAACAGTCCCATGGGATATACCGTACCTTCCAATTGATCCTGCTGACATAGGCAGGAGCCTGAACGACGTGGTGGGCATCAACAGCCAGAGTGGTAAGAGGGGTGTAGCATGGGTGATCCGTTCTACATTGGGAAAGGAAGTGCCAGAAGAGATTGTGGCAGAATTGTCTGATGCCGTAAAAGAGCGGTCAATCGAGCTTGCACGTGGACTGTCGGTAGATGAGGTGTGCGAGATCTTCCTAGAAAATTTCGCATCGGCCTCAGAGTAGCATTGTGTTAGATTCTGTCCAACCTTCCGACTTCGGACGGCCTTTCCCTAGCCTCGTGATCGATACGGATGAGCTAGATCATCATAGGTATCTGTGCTTCCTTTGCTCGTGACTGAACTGATAACTGTTGGGGGGAAAGAAAAGTACCTGCAGGAGGTAGGTAGGGACCCAGGGCAAACAAGTAGGAGTAAAAAACCGCCAAAAGTAGGATACGACAGGGAACCTGAACTTGATGTAACTGATGATACATTCAAAGGACTATCTACGAGGAAGTCCGAATATATGTAGTGCGGCAGTTACAGCCTTAGGCATTAGGCACGTGATAGGCACTAGGCACACATACCACACTTCAAGTCACCCCCTTATCGCGTGCATATAGCCTAACGAACAAAGCAAACAAAGGGGCATTAAACAGAATAGTAGTTAAACTAAACAATATATATCCTCTTTCTAACCGGACTTAGTACTTAGTAGTAGGCTAAGCGGCGTTTTCAATAGCGCTCTTGTAGTCTACAAGGTTTAACTAGTCGATAAAGCGACTATGCTTGAGCTTATTAAGCGGCTTAGTAAACCCATTAGTAATCTAATTATGAGTACTAATCTAGGTAACGATAACTATACTATTAGCGATCTTCTCTCGAATATAGTATATCCTAGTATCTATATACTTAGTATAGCTATCTATCGTAGACTTAGTAATAGCAATTGCTAACTAATTATCCTTATATAAGGTAATAGGCTTAATAGTGCCCTTGTATCCTATTTCTTCTAATATGCGTATTAGGAGTACGGCTTCCTTAGTAGTAGTAGTAAGCTAGATATACTCTATCTCTATAGAGGACAAAGTAACTAAGGTCTAGTAGCCTAACTTGTATAGCAATAGTCTACTAGCTAGTATAAAATAGAAGCTACTAGTAGAGCGGCGGGTTACTAGATTATTAGCCTATAAGGCATTATAGTAACTAGCGAGATTAAGCTCATTATCGCTCTATATCCCCTAAAAGCGTATACTACGATTAAGAGTACTAATAAGGTACTCAAGTAACTAAAGGAGCGCGTAATAGTGTTCCTTAGTCGGATTAGTAACAAATCGAGATAACAAGCCGGTAGTATAGTAGGCATTAGGTCGAGTAATTATTGTAGGCTACAAAGCCTTACTAATACCCTCTTAGTACTTAGTCTTAAACATAGTAGTAGCGACATAGTCTTTAGGGGCACGCTATAGAGTCGCCTTAACATAGCGTAGAGCTATTAGAGTTATAGGTACTATACGGCCCTATATACCGTATTTTTTAGCAAGCCTATTTAAATAGGCGTCTTATACTATATAGATAGTACGGTCCTTGCGATTGCGAATAATGTATATACCGAGATAATAGTAAAGGTTACTAAGCTCTTATATATAGAAACGGTCCTTTAGTAACTAAGCAACTACTTACAAAGTAGCTATTAAGTAGGCAATAATAATCATATTATCTATGTAGATAACAATAATCGAGCCGCTAACCGTATACTTGAACATATATACGTCGCTTATAATAGGGATGAAATCTATACTCTTTAAGTACTTATAGAGCTCTTCGTACTATAGCATAGGTAACTACTTTAGTCTATATAGTACTTTTAGTAGTAGGTAGACCATGCCCTTACTACTACGGTTCTTAAAGCCGTATAGCTACTCGACATAGATCTTGTACTTATTACTAATAGTAGTATTTAAGAAGGTAGTTAGAATATCGAACTACTAAGCCTCTAGATTATAATAAGCAATTAGTGTAAATAGAGCTCGTAGAGTAGACGGCTTAGCGACTATAGTATAGGTCTCGTTATAGTCTTGTCCCTTAACCTAAGTAAACCCCTTAATAACCTAGCGTACCTTAAAGCGACTAACCTTACTATTAGCATTACGCTTAATAGTAAAGACCTATCTACTATAGACAACCTTGCGGCCTTTAGGCACTTCTAGTCTTAGAACATAGATCTAGGTAGCATTGTCTATTAATAACTTATATTTAGCCTTATAGGCTTCCTACTATTGTAGCTAATATAGCGACTCCTTAGCTTCCTTATAGCTCTTTAGAATTGGAATAGGATCGCTATTATTCTACTTAGTAACGTAGCAAGTAGCTATAAAGCCCTTTATATAGGCAATAGGCATATTAGATAGGTTGCGGGTATACTAATTAGCCTTGCTATAAGTATCGGCTAGGTATCTACGTAGTAGGTCTCGAGCGGACTATAGTAAATATAACTATACTATAGGTACTAGTTATTTATAGTACCTACTAGTATCCCCTTCTTCGACAAAAGGGCAATAGCCGCCTTACCGTTAGGTCCGGATATAGGGGTATATAGAAAGGGGAGACTATTCTTGCGGTAGGTCTAAGTAATCGTTACTTCGTTACTATCGCTACTATGAGTAAATAGGACTCGCTTATTATTGCGATAGAAGTAGCCCTTATCGGCTAACTTCTCGGTAGATATAAGGTTAGCGGCTAGACCTAGTATATATAGTATCTTAGTAAGCTACATTATGCTAATACCTCGATCGTTAACTACCTTAGTCTAGGTAGTACTAATTAATATTGCTTGCTTAGTATTGCCTCTAAATCGTACTAGAATATTGTAACCTTTATACTTAATAAGTAATACTAGATTGTTAATTATATATATACTAGTACTAGAGTCGACTACCTAGTCTATCGTACGTATAGTAGCCGATAGTACTATATAGGCGCGATTACTAACCTTGACCTCGACCGTAGTAATAAATAAGTAGTTGCTAGGTAGTATAGAGTTAGGTCGTAGATCGTTATAGGGTATACTATTAGTAAATAGGCTCTACTACGGAGGCGTAGATTAAGGTTACTACTACTACTAAGTAGTTAGACCGCGCTATTGCTATGCTTTCTTCTTAGCCTTCTCGCGCTTACGGCGGAGTCGGTCTTCTTCCTTTAGATAAGGGTATTTAGTATAGTACCTATCGGATAGATAGGTACCTTCGCAATATAAGTACTTCTCGCGAGGCAGATTGTTATTATTGCTATTTCCGCCGCGTCTATAGCTACTACGGCCTCTACTACGACTACCGCCTCGAGGCGCTTAATTAGGGTTAGTATTACTAGCTAGCGGCCGCTACGATTGAGCTAGCTTTTGTAGACTAAAGTATCTACTATACTAGGCCTAGTTAAGCTAAGCGACGTTCTTATTAAGCAACGCGCTAATGATATTGTCTAGTGTATTACTATTAATCCTAAAATTAGTAGCTCGCATTTGCTCGCGCCTTATCTATACAAAGGCCTCATAGAAGGGGCTAATAAGTATAATAAAGAAGTAGACTACTTAGTAGTTACTAATAGATAACTTAGTCTCCTTTAGTATACCTAGCTTCTTCTTATAGTTATTATAGAACTTCTCAATATCCTTGCCCTTATACCGAAGGGTAGAATATTCCTAGAATAACATGAATTTAGTAGACCTACCGTTACTAGTATACTTCTTCTTAAGAAAGTCCTATACGTCTTAAGAGGTCCCGAGTCCAAGTAGCGACTACTAGATATCGGCTACATAGTTAGCAAAGATCTAGGTACGTACTATCTAATCTTTAGCCTCCTATTCGTCTTAGCGGTCTTCGAATTCTTCTATAGACTTACTCGAGTCTTTGACCTTTAGTCGTAGGCGGGTACCCTACATATAGCGCTATACCGATATGCCTTTAAGGGTACCCTTAGCGGTATAGGACTATAATAGGTAATTCTCCTTATTCTTTAGCTTAGGAATGTTGCTTATATAAGCGCTAGCGATACCGGTTACTATTAGTACTATTGCGGATAGCTTTAGCGATAGGGGCGATAGGGGGCGAATAAGGGGCAATACAATACAAGCCGTATATTAGCCTTACGCTAAATATAGGCGCGCGTAGCGGATAGCCGATACGTGTATTAATTGAATTAGATAGACTCGAAGTACTAGTACCTACTAGAACACTTAAGTAGCGGCGGTAGCGATAACGAGGTATCGGAGCGTCGCGCTAAGATACTAACAATACTAGCTACGTAGTAGTTAATAGAGGTACTTAGATATAGGTACGTTAGAAACGTAGAGGGCTTATAACTACTTAATGTAACTAATAATATATTTAAAGGACTATCTACGAGGAAGTCCGAATATATATAGTGCGGTAGTTATAGCCTTAGGCATTAGGTACGTAATAGGCACTAGGTATATATACTACACTTCAAGTCCTAAAGGGCTTATATAGAGGGAAGTCCTTAATGGCCTATAGTACGAGGTGCGATAAGACCCTTCTCCTATTAGGGAAAAGTATCTAAGGATCTAAAAGCCGCCGTTTAGTAATACTATAGTATATAGCATATCGCGCTAACCCGCAAATTAGCTAACATATACGCCCTCTATTAAGTAGATCTTAGTTGTTACTACGTATACTAAAGACCGTATACGCGGCTTCTTGTCGGTAGAAGGCTAATTAGGCTACCGAGGAAAGGTTAAAACAAGTACATTGTAACAACGTATACAAGGAGGCTTTCGTAATTCTATAAGTTCGTTAGCGGCGGTACTCGGGCAAATTAGATTTTCCGTTTAATTTGAAGAACGAATTGAACAAGGCGCTAACGAAATACTAGTATTACGAAAGCCTCCTTATATACGTTAGGTAGGTTTAGCTAACCCGATTACGCTAAATACGGAAGTAATTACGCTAATTTAAATATAACTAAGTTAGATTTTAAAACCTAGTATAAGTCTAATTTAAGTAAGATCTAGTCTAACTTAAAGAAGGGCAATTTAATTTGAATTAGGCCTCCCTTAGTTAGATTAGTTATAAGGCTACTTAATTTAGCTTAAGATACTATTTAGTTATTAATTTCTATATTTATATAGTACTTTAAGTATTTAAATCTCTTATTTTTTAATATCTATCTCAAACTCTAATAATTAGGCCTTTTATTAATAGAAATAGTTATTTAAATTAAGTCTAGATTTCAATTTAGAGTTTAAATTAAATTAAACTAGAACTTAACTAAAATTAGGCTTTAAGGTCTTTATTTTATAGATTTTAATAAATTTTTTAAAAAAAATTAAAATTATTTTTAACTATATATAAGACTACTATTTAAATTAGATAGTTAATTTAAATACGATTTAAAATAGACTAACTAAGTTATATCTAGCTAATTTAAATTAAACTCCTCTTCTATATCTATAGTATTTCACTAAGTATATATATAGGACTCTAATAAAAAAAGTAAAAAATTATTAATTTCTAATTAGAAAACTAGGTATTTACTAGCTCTTTAGCTAATTAATTAATTCTAGATCTAATTTAAATTAACTATTAATTTTATTCTAATTGTAGTCCTATATATAGTTAAAAATTTATTAAAATCTATAAAATAAATATTTTAAGGCCTAATTTAAAGTAGAGTTAGACTTAATTTAAAAGAAACTTTAAGTTAATTCAAACTAGATCTAGATTTAATTTAAATTAACTAATATTTTAAATAAAAGGCCTAATTAATAGAGTTTAAACTAGATATAAGAGAATTAGATATTTAGTATATAAAGTAGTATAGGAATATATTAAACTATATATAAATACTATTTAAAGCCCTTATAGTTTAGCTAACCAAAGGAGGCCTAATTCGAATTAGATTGCCCTTATTCGAATTAGGCTGAATCTTATTCGAAGTGGGCGTGAGTCAAATTTTGAAACCTGACTTAGTTAGCTTTGATTCAGCGCGGTCACTCCCGCGTTTAGCGCGGTCGGGACAGCTGAACCCACGCCATCTCATGATTGTCTCGTGAAGTAGAAATACTTGCGTATACTTACTGTCTAACCCTCGAGGCTCCTTTCATCAATACCGATATCGAGTCGTACTCCGAAAAGAAGTCTTTTGGCATGCGACTTCGGCGAATCCACGTTATGGCGCGACATTCTGTATACCACTGTACAAAGACATCAACCTCGTGGGTACTGTAGCCTGCTCAGGTGATGTCCGCGAGAGAGAGAGAAGGCCCCTTGATCGCTCGCTATACAGACCCTCCCTTGTCAAGGCGTTAAGCTTTTTCGGCAGTTGGCTGTTAGGCACTTGGGAGTAAACAAACTCGTGGCCGTTCCTGACACTCTGATGGCTTGCCTGGGCTTCAGCACTAGGTGAACAGAATGCACCTAGCCTCTAGGTGAACGGGAGCTGACGAGGGCCTCAACTTTCTTGTCAACTCTGCTGCCATTTTCTTCCAACGGCTTGCAATACATCAGTCACCATAAGCAACCCATATTGCCTAGAGAGCAACCATCACTTAGATGTCAATCAATATGAACGAGTCCAGCGCAGGCAAAACTAGCGCGTTCTGGAAAGAGCAATTCGCAGGCCTCGATGCGACAATATACCCACCTGCTGCTGCTCCATCGCATCAGACAGCAAGCACGATAGAGCGCTCCGCAATACTGAGCCTGAACTTCGAGCCAGTGCAACAATTGCTGGGAGATGGCATCGATGTGCTGGATGTGCTAATGCAGGCTGCCTGGGCGGTTGTGTTGGCTCGTCGCACCAATTGCAGTGACGTGGTCTTCGGTTCTATGTCGATTTCAGGCCACCTGTATCCTGTGCGGATTTGCTTCTCAAGGGACGAGACGATTGCAATGTTTCTCCAAAGGATTTCTGATCAATCACGCCTCCTCAAGATGACGCACTACTCTGAGATAGGTCTGGAGGCGGTTGCAGCTTGTAGCGAGGAAGCCCAGATGGCTTGCTGCTTTCAGTCCGTACTGGTCACAAGCGTCAACGACTCCGAAGACGACAATGGCAATCGGTCTGTCACTGCCCTTCCCTCCCACCTCCAGGCCCCACTATGCAACCGCATGCTTCGAATGACCTACTCTAGACTCTACGCCAGTAATCAGTGCCGACTCCGTTTTGAAAGTGATGCAATACATGTTTCTGAAGCCGACGCTCGAACGCTATTCGACCAGCTGACACGGTCACTGTACCGCATCGCTGATTCGAATGCTCAAAGCTCCATTGAGACACTTTATCAAGTCGACAAGGCTGAGGTTGCTTCCTTGCTGGAGATTCCACGACCGCTTCCGCCCGCAGCCGAAAAGTGCATCCACGAAGTCATCTTGACTCAGACTGAATGTAGCCCAGATAGACTGGCCGTAAGCGCCAGTGACGGAGACATCACGTATCGGGAATTGCAGGAGCTTACTAACCTGCTAGCTCAGTATCTGATCAAACAAGGCATCACACACGAGTCGAAAGTCCCTCTATGCTTGGAAAGGTCCATGGTAGCTGTCGTCACCATCCTTGCGGTCATGAGAGCCGGGGCTTGCGTGTTGGCGCTGGATCCATCGCACCCACAGAGCAGACTGCACGCCATATGTCGCCGGGTGAATGCTTCTGTCGCCGTGACATCGCCGCAATTTCGGACATTGCTGCATCCTGAGGTTCCTCACACCGTAATCGTGAGTCTGGCTGTATTGCGGTGTCTACGGGGTCTTGGAACACTGCAGCAGCCCATTGGTGTCAAGTATTGTCCAAATGCGCTTGCATACATTCTGTTCACTTCCGGTAGCACTGGAGAGCCAAAAGGCATCTTGATGGAACACTCGGCCTTTGTTTCGAGTGCCTACGAGTTTGGCCACTCCCTGCTACTGAACAGCCACACTCGTGCTCTCCACTTCGCCTCTTATTCCTTCGGTGCATATCTGGTAGAAACAATCGTGGTGCTTATGTTTGGCGGCTGCGTTGTTATTCCGACGGACTATGAGAGACTCAATACACTTGCCGCCTTTATACAGGAGCGAAAGATCAATTGGGCCGTTTTCACGCCGTCTGTAATTTCGATACTACATCCACGACAAGTACCACAGCTGGAAACACTTGTATTGGGTGGAGAGCCTGTATCGGTCGACATTCGCGACACGTGGGTCGGCTCAGTGAATCTGGTCCTCGTCTACGGACAAAGTGAGACCTCGACAGTAGGAAGCGCAACTTTACTCCAGGCTGACAGCGACGTGCGTACGATTGGCCGGGCGACGGGATCCCGCTGCTGGCTCGTTGATCCGCACAATTGTGACAAGCTGGTACCTTGGGGCTGTATTGGAGAATTTGTGATTGAGAGTCATGGTGTCGCTCGGGGTTATCTCAATGATGCAGCCGCGACTTCACAAGCTTTCATAGCTACTCCGTCATGGGCCCAAAATATACCGCGGCAGGACGGAGTTGCATTTTTCAAGACCGGTGACATAGGTCGATACGTGGACAAAGACGGCGGCATCCTATACATGGGTCGGAAGGACCGTCAAGTCAAGATACGTGGTCAACGCATCGAACTTGGCGACGTGGAGCACCATGTTCGTAAAATTCTGGCCCCAAACGAGAACGTCATCGTCGAGGTCATTAGAGCCAGTCAGTCTGCTTCAGACTATCACCTTGTTGCTTTCCTCTCAGAGATAGGTCCACTCAGCGTGACCAACACTGCTGGTAATGGATCAAGCAGAGTGGACGACGACGATTCGGCAAGTCTGTCTGTAGAGGCTGCCTATAATGAGGACATGCGCCAAAGTGTGACTTCTAAGCTCGCGCAGCAAGTTCCTCGGTACATGCTGCCTTCGCTATGGCTCAGAATCCGGCGCTTTCCGACCACTGGGACGGGCAAAATAGATCGGAACAGGCTGCAAGAATTTGGGCGCATCTTCCTTCGCGATCAGTCCATGGATAAAGAGCGTCTCAAAGACAGTGGTCCCGTTGCGCTGACATCGACCGAACGCATGCTTGCCTCTCTTTGGGCTTCAGTCTTGGGTGTGGTCGAACAACACCTTAATGCAGATGATGACTTTTTCAGCATGGGAGGAGATTCCGTTCTGGCCATGAGGCTTGTGTCAAGGGCCAGAGACAGCAAATTTCGTCTCACAGTGGAGGAGATTTTCCAGTGGCCTTCTCTGCGGGACATGTCGCAGTGCATGGTCGACAGCACGCAGGAGGAGACCGGTGCAGATATCCTGCCTTTCACTATACTTGCAGGGCGGACGACAGACTCGCAAAAGCAGCTAGCTGCAGCTGCATGCGGACTGAGTGAGGACGACATTGTTGACATGTATCCTTGTACCCCGCTGCAGGAAGGGATGATGGCATTGTCATCAGACGCCCTAGACGGAGGATATCTCACGCGCTACGTGCTAGAGATGGCGTCTGCTACTGATCTCATACGGTGGCGAACAGCTGTGGAAGAAGTCATCGAAACTGCTCCGATTTTCCGTACCAGGATTATCTCCCTCGGGCAAACCCCCAATGCTGACCTGGTTCAGGTGGTAACTTCGAGAGGTCATCCCATGTCTATCCATACAAGTCGTTGCAACAACCTTGAAGAGTTTCTGTCACAGCATCCGGTTTCCATGGGGCTGGGAGAGCCGTTGGCGCATAGTATGATGGTGCAGATTGCATCGAAATGCTTCTTTGTGTGGACACTTCATCACGCTGTATTCGATGCCTGGTCCTTGGGACTGATATTCACTTCGATCGCTGAGCGATATCGTGACACAGCCTATACCAAGCTGACCCCGTTCAATAACTTCATTCAATACCTGGTCTGTTCGCGTGGCAGCAGCTCGAAACAGTTCTGGCGCAAGTACCTGGAGGGACTTAGCTGCCGTCACTTCCCATCGTTCGGTCCTACCAGGTACAAGTCCACGGGTGGTCTAAGCTGTCGCTTCGAGCGCTTCTGTCCATTGAGCCACGTGTCTCCATCTCTTTCCGGGGTGACAAAGGCATCAACGATGAAAGTAGCCTTAGCTATCGTTATTTCTAGGTACACTGGGGAGAATGATGTCGTGTTTGGGTACACAGTCTCCGGACGAGCCGCTCCTCTCCGTGGAATCGAGCGTGTCGCTGGCCCTACCATCGCTACGGTTCCGGTCCGTGTGAAACTCCCTGCCAAGCACGACTCGATCGTTGCATTATTAAAAACGGTCCAGGATGAAGCTGTCCTCACGATGTCACACGAGCAGACCGGACTGCACAATATTGCAGCGATGAGTCCCGAAGCGAACCTCGCGTGTCAATTCCGGACCTTGCTTGTGATTCTTCCCGAGCGTGATCCTTCCACTTCCATGGCGTCCTTTGGAAATTGGCTGGAAGAATACTGGTTGGATCCATCGACGTACCCCCTGCTTATCCAGTGTGAGCTGTTGCCGAACGGTATCAACATCAGAGCCATATACGATGGAAACGTCTTCTCTCGGAATGTCCTGGGCCACGTGCTCGATATGCTGATCGAGGTCAACCAGCGACTAGCGACGGCAGAACAATGGACGACACTGGGCGACGTGGACGCCGCGGCCGAGAGCGACATGGCGCAGCAGTGGTCTTGGAACAGAGAGGTACCTGCAGAGTGCCCACGGAACGTCCACGAACTACTCACTGAGCAAGCAGCAATGCATAGCACCGCCCCTGCTGTTCGCGCGTGGGATGGGGAGCTCACGTATGCAGAGCTTGAGCTACTTTCGAGTCGACTGGCACAGGAACTGAGTAAGCAAAGATTGAGCACTGCAGCAGACAGCATCGTGCCCTTGTGTTTTGAGAAGTCCATCTGGATGCCCGTCTCTATGCTCGGCGTCATGAAGGCCGGTGCAGCATCGGTCGCGCTTGATGTCACTCAGCCCTTCAACCGACTACGTGCTATCGTTCAGCAGGTGCAGCCACAGTTCTGGTTGTGTTCCAGACCAACCCATCAGATGGCCGTCTCACTAGCCGCGGCTCAAGACAATCATGGAGCGAACCATGGCGGACCCAAAATCATAATACCAAACGAGCTGAACATCGGTTCCGCTACGAGCTCCGACAGCGACATTTGTTACGTGCCACCGATTGTGGATTCCGACCATCCGCTATACGTTGTATTCACATCCGGCAGCACAGGCATACCCAAAGGCGTAATTGTTACGCATGGCAACTTCGCTAGTGCTTTGGTCCATCAGAAAGAAAAGCTTGGCCTTACGCGTCAGTCTCGGGTGCTCGACTTCGCCTCCTATGCATTCGACATGGCATGGCACAATCTGCTACACCTTCTATTTGCCGGCGGCTGTTTCTGTATTCCTAGAGAAGCAGACCGCATAGACGATATTTCAGGTTGTGTACATCGTTTCCATGCGACATTTCTGAATGTCACCCCTCAAGTCGCCAATCTGCTGACCACGTCGGCGCTACAAGCTCTCGATGCGCTCGAAGTAGGAGGCGAGCTTGCGTCACCGGACTGCGCGGAGCATTGGAGACAGTACACTCGAGTGAGATGGTTCTATGGGTAAGCTAGTGGACATGTCATCTCCTCCAGAGTGAAGGACTGACATGCAGAAGGCCTTCGGAATGCACTGCCATAGCCACGATATCGGACGACTACGTGCCACCAACACACCTTGGATCACGAGGTCTTGGACTTTGTGCCTGGATTGCTGACCCCGAGGATCCTCAGAGATTGAGCCCCGCATATGCTGAAGGCGAATTGCTTCTCGAGGGCCCTCTCGTGGCTCAAGGGTATCTCAACGAACCCGACATGACTGAAAGAGCCTTCATTGTCGATCCACCTTGGCTGATTCAGGCCGGTCGGTGTGGCCGTGTATATCGAACAGGAGATCTGGTACGACGTGGCTGCGATGGCACCTTGATATTCATCGGGCGTAAAGACGGCATGATCAAGATCCGCGGACAGCGCACCGAGTTGGCAGAAGTCGATCACCATGTAACATTTGCCTTACGTGAGTCACTGGCATGCGCAAGTATCCGCGTGGCAGCTGCAGTAATCACGCCGACGGACATCGCGGACAGCATCCTCGTTGCATTTGTTGCGCGATCAAGTGCCCCTATGATACCCGACCTGCATTCGAGCTTGGCAAGTGTCATCAGAGATGCCTCAGCACGACTTGCTCGGGAAGTGCCTGCGCATATGATCCCTTTTGGTTATGCCGTTCTTGAGTCTATGCCTCTCTCGATTTCTGGAAAACTCGACCGAAAAGCTTTATGCAGCAAAGGGGCAGCGCTAACAACAGCACAGCTGATCACTATGGCCTCAAGTAAGCCGCCACGTTGGAAAGCCTCATCCAAGATTGAGGCAACTCTGCTTGCCAACTGGGCTCGAATTTTGAAACGCCCCGTGGACGAAATAGGCGTTGAGGACAGTTGGTTTCGCTGGGGTGGCAATTCCATTTCTGTGATGCAGCTCGTGGCTTCCTGTCGAAAAGAAGGCATGAGTATCCGTGTGCAGGACGTCTTCGACCATCTAACCATAGCTGATCTGGCGAGGTCAATAGAACAACAATCCCGTGAACTACAGGGACATGCACTAGATGGAGGCACGTCAAAGCAGGACGGAGACTCCAACGAACCCTTCGAGCTGTCCCCGATTCAGCTCTACTACCTATCACTCAATCCTACGCCTGTGGCTGGATTCCATCAGACTATTCACATTGACGTCCAACGTCAGACATCAAAAGCCGATCTGGAAAGTGCTCTTTGTAAGCTTGTAAAACGCCATGCAATGCTTCGCGCACGGTTTCGAGTAGAGCTGGCGTACACCGGCGCGAGAAAGTGGAGACAAATCATTTCAGACGATCTTACAAGTTCATACTGTTTGAAGAGCCGCGAGATCGACAATGCCACTGTGGCGGATAGTGAGTACTTGTCGCTAGTCACGGAGTCTCAATCTATGCTCTCGATAGACCGAGGGCCGCTCTTCGTAGCCGCACTGCTCAACTCACCCGGGGCGCAGCGATTGGCGATCATAGTCCATCACCTTGCCGTGGACTACGTTTCGATGCAGATACTGGTGGAGGATCTGGAGAGCCTGCTCAGGTCTCCGCAACAGTCTCCTATCGACGTGGACGCGGCGAGTTTCCGACAATGGTGCTCATCGCAGGCCAAGTATGCTTGCAGTCAACTCGCACCAAGTAAAACTCTCCCATTCGAGCCACGGAAGCGGCAGCTGAGCTTCTGGACCGGGGATGACGCTCAACTGTTACACGCCAACACTTGGTCCCAAGCTTCTATGCGATTTTTCACGTTGCCATCCGAGGTCTCCAAGGCCATCTTAGGATGTGCCTGCAGTGAGCCACTGAACACTCGCCCAGTGGAGCTCTTGATCGCTGCCCTGATCTATTCATTCGATGAAGTCTTCGAAGGGACGTCGCATCCGCTCACAGTCTTCAACGAGGGACATGGGAGACAGCCGTTCGATGCATCTTTGGATGTTACGCGAACTGTCGGATGGTTCACCACATTCTTCCCCGTGGAGATCGACTCAACATCGAATCATGATCTCGTGGACACCATCGCGCGCGTCAAAGATCGTATGCGCAGTGTGCCGTGGTCGGGCTGGGCATACTTCGCTTGCCGCATGCTGCATCCGCTCGGGAGGACTGCTTTCGGCGCAAGCGCTGTGGAAGAGGTGATCCTTAATTGCAGCGCCGGCTTGGAGCCACCCTCTAGCGACGATGACAGGATTCTTCGCACTATCAACGTCGATATGGAGAAGCCCTGGCATTCCTTTTCTTCTGAACACCGCTTTGCACTATTTGATGTTCTCGTTGACGTTCGTGGCGAGTGTCTGCAGATCCAATTCGTATACAACACACAGATACGACACCAAGACAGAATTGAATCCTGGTGTCGCGCATACCAGAGCACCTTGACACATATGGCGGCCATGCTTCCTACCCTGAGACATCGGCTCACTTTGTCTGATTTCCCATTGGCGTTCAAGACCTATAAAGACCTTCGCAGCTTTGAGGACGTGCTTCTGCCTGCGCGCAGCATCTCCAGAATTGATTTGGACGATGTGTACCCATGTGCACCTGCGCAGAGAGGTATCTTGGTCAGCCAGAGCCGGCGACCCGATCTCTACCGAGTACGATTTGAAATCGAGATACGACTCCGTGAGGCTGGTGATGCAAACCAAGCGGCTACCATTGATCTTGAGCGGCTCAAGACGGCCTGGTGTCAGGTCGTGCAACGTCATGCAGCTCTACGGACTGTCTTAGTTAACGACATGCCCGGTAGCGGCTTTGGTCAGATTGTTCTCGACAAGATTCGACCTGATATACAGATCTCGACAGCTGCCATAGACTGCAGGACACCTGTGGGCAGTGTGTCACAGCCTAAAGTATCACGCAGTGGCATGCCTGAGCACCAGGTCATGATTCACAAGGATAGCGACGGTGTGGTACTCTTTGAGCTGATGATTACACATGCCCTGATCGACGCTCATTCGTATGGCATCATACAGCGCGACCTTCTGTTGGCATACGACTGTCGGCTTTCAACCGCGCGACCTTCGTCCACTTTCAGGGACTACATCTCGTTCATGGCGGCTCAGCCATTGGACAATGCGCGAGACTACTGGGCTGGTCGACTGGAGGGCCTTGAAGCCTGCAAGTTCCCTGCAATCAACGGATCCTCGTCGAACAACTCAATCCGACACGTAAGCATCACTAACATCAATCATACGCGGCTTCAACAGACCTGCCAGGAGAGTAATGTGACCTTGTATAGTGTGTGCCTCATTGCTTGGGCTCTGGTGCTTCGTGCTTATACTGGTTGCGAGCGTCCCTGCTTCGCCTGCGTGTCATCTGGCCGCGAACGTGATGTCCTCGACATCGAGGAGATTGTCGGACCTGTGATTTCGACTCTCCCATTTGTTGTACATTTGGAGCAGAACACGACACTCATCGCCATGGCACAACAGGTACAGGGGGAACATGTGAAATCAATGCACCATAATGCGTTATCGCTGGATGAAGTGCTTCACTATAGTCCTGTTCATGGTGTTCCATTCAACACCGCCATATCGCTTACTGTCACGGAAGCCCCAGCCACTACATTCAAGAATGCCGGAGGAACTCTCATGCTTCGAACGCGTGGGGGCGATGACCCTACCGAATTCGACATTGCCATTGAGGTGACGACAACCAGAGATTCCACCATCACTAGGCTGTCATACACTGCATCGCTGATGTCCGATGATGCCGCTACTAGTGTTGCTGAAGCGTTCAACACGGCGCTCTCGAGCATTGCTTGCTTCCCACAGAGCTCAGTGAAGAATGCGGACTTGACCGGCGAAAGCGATCTGGTCCAGATTCTCAGATGGAACGAATCGATCTCAGCGCAGGCAGGTCAGACTCTTCACGATCTGGTTCAGATCCAGGTGCAGCGTCAGCCACGGACTATAGCCGTGGATGCTTGGGATTGACAACTCACGTACGAAGAGCTTGACCACCTTTCTGACTGCCTGTCGTTTTATCTTCGCCGTCAAGGTGTCCAACGTGAGGTGCTTGTGCCCTGCTGCTTTGGGAAGTCTAAATGGTATGTGGTAGCCACGCTTGCTGTCTTGAAAGCTGGAGGGGGCTTTGTTCCACTGGATCCATCGCATCCTCCTTCCAGGCATCAAGGAATCCTGAGCCAGGCCAAAGCTCATGTTGTTCTCGCGTCGAGGAAATGTGCATCTCTACCTTCATTCGCGCTCTGCAACGTCATTGTCATTGATGCTGAAACTGTCAGAGGGCTATCAGCCAACGACACAGACCGAATATGGAACGGAACCCTTGCTTCAATTGACTCCGTTGCTTACGTCCTCTTCACATCTGGCAGTACCGGAGAACCAAAAGGAGTAATTGTCGAGCACGGCCAGATAAGCACGAGCTGCCTCGAACACGGCATCAGACTTGGTTTCGAGGAGAAGCCTCGCGTGCTGCAATTCTCCGCCCATGTGTTCGATGCAAGCGTTCAGGAAATCTTCACTACCCTCGTATTCGGGGGCTGCGTGACGATTCCGGATGATGATCTTCGGCTCGCTGATCTGGGTCAAGCGATCGCAGATTTCAACGTCAGCTGGGCCGTCCTGACTCCTTCTGTCGCATCGATCCTCAGACCCGCGCGTCTGGCCAACCTGAAAACACTGGTACTATGTGGCGAGAAAGTGACCCCTGCTGCACTCCAGGATTGGTCGTGCGTTCGTCGGGTGATGGTTGGGTACGGGCCAGCAGAAGCTTCCATCGTATGCACAGCTGGGGACTTGTCGCTCGTTGATTTGCTTGGAAAATATCACATCGGCAAACCGGTTGGATCGAGATGCTGGATCGTGCATCCTTGGAACCATGAAAGACTCGTTCCTCTCGGTGCCATAGGCGAGCTTCTGGTAGACGGTCCGACAGTGGCAAGAGGTTACCTCAATGATGAAG
Organism: Pseudocercospora musae; assembly: GCA_001578225.1. Classification (NCBI taxonomy): domain Eukaryota; kingdom Fungi; phylum Ascomycota; class Dothideomycetes; order Mycosphaerellales; family Mycosphaerellaceae; genus Pseudocercospora; species Pseudocercospora musae. Next base: position 26,838 of record LFZO01000330.1, on the reverse strand, counting down.
TCAGGACGAAGCAGTCGTTTGTGAGCAATCATCCCAAGGTCTCGAACAATCAACATTGGCAGAACTCGCAGCATCGCCTCTATAAAACAGGGGATCTGGTACGTTACAGATCTGACGGCAACATTGAGTTCATCGATCGGCTGGATCAACAAGTGAAGATCCATGGCCAGAGAGTTGAACTGGGCGAGATTGAATCTCATCTCAAAACATGCTTTCCGCAGACTTATGCGTTTGTCGTAGAATCAGTCACACTCCCGAGTCATGGCAGCGCGGAGCTTGTCGCTTTCATTCAGGAGCAGTGCAACACTTCAAGCCTTGATACAGCCAGATATGGAGGTGACCCTCAGCTCCAGCTGGCCAGTGATGATTTGAAAACTCTTGCAGAATATATGGACGGTATTACAGAGAGGCTCAGCAGTCAAATACCACAGTACATGGTCCCCAGTCTCTGCGTGCTCCTCGATCGTATTCCCTTGTCTGATTCAGGCAAGGCCGACCGACGGAAGCTCCGCCAAATCGCCTTACAATGGTCTGTCGACGAGATAAGACAACTACGGGATAGACATCGATACATCGCACAGCCGCGCACGTCAACTGAACGAACATTACGCGACCTTTGGGCACGTATACTCAACACAAATCCAGACAGCATCGGCACCAACGACAACTTTTTCCGGCTGGGCGGCGATTCGCTATCTGCTATTAAGCTGGTGGCATCCGCACGGGAGCTCGACATCACTCTCTCCGTCCGCGATCTGCTACTCTCGCCCAAGCTTGCGGATTTTGCACGTGCCGTTGGGCCACTGGATGAGAGGAAAGACCAGGTACAAATCTCGGACAACAAAAGGGTATCGCCATTACCTTCCATGCTTCCTGCTGGTCTGGATAGAGCTCTGGCTGCAGCAGCATGCGAGATTGAGGAAGCAAAGGTGTGTGACCTTTATCCGTGCTCAGCGCTGCAGATTGGAATGATGTCGCTATCAGCTCAACATACTGGTGAGTACGTTGTCTGCCATTCCCTCGAGCTCGACATTGGCGTGGATCAGCGGCGACTGCGGTGGGCATGGGAGAGAACCGTCGCATCCACCCCCATTCTGCGAACAAGGATAACGGACTTAGAGAAGTTCGGTTTCTTTCAAGTCGTTGTTGACGAGACGATCCCGTGGATGGAGTATGACGGCAAGCTAGACGAGCTCCTCAAAAGCGAGAAGCAACGTCCGTTCGACTTGGGTCGCAGGTTGACGCACTTTACCATGTCCTCAATCGGTCAATCCGTCGAAGCCTATTTCGTTCTTACTATTCATCATGCACTTTTCGATGGCTGGTCCTGGGAGTTGATCCTGAGGCTGGTCTACTCCAACTACCATGGCCCGGAGACGATACGACCGCCGGTTACTGTGGACTATGGCACATTCATACGTCACATCAGCAAGAGTGTAGATGAAAGGCGCCGTAATTTCTGGAGGTCCTACTTCGAAGGGCTGGAATGCTCGCATTTCCCAAAACCTGCGCCCGGGAGGACGCCGTTCTACAACAATCTGCGGCAGCTCGAAGTATCTCACATCTTGAGTAGTGAGCGCAATTCCGATGTAACCATTGCAACCATCATCAGAACGGCCTGGGCTCTTGTACTTTGTCGTCACATGGCCTCCGCTGACATTGTCATTGGATGGACCGTGTCCGGTCGTGATATAGACCTCAAAGGAATTGAGAGCGTCGTCGGTCCGACTGTGGCTACGATCCCCGTCAGAATCAGATTCCATGATGACGAATGCCGAATGAGTACATTCCTGGGAGAGATACAGCGTGAGAGTGCAGCACTCTTGGAACATGAGCAGGTAGGGTTGAGGTATATCGCGAGTTGCAGTGCCGACGCCGAGATCGCATGCAAATTCCAGACTTTGGTCATTGTCTATCCTGAGAGTTCTCATGACCTCGCTGCCGTTGAGCTTGGTCGATGGAACCTTGACAGTGCAGGAGCAAGCATCCGCACGTATCCGTTGGTGCTCCGTCTTCGGTCTGCGAACAGCGTCCTTCACGTGCAGGCGTCATTCGACGAGCAATCGATTGATCAAGAAGAGTTGGACGGTTTGCTCCAGCGATTCATGCATACCATTAAACAGCTTGAAGAACTCAGCCCAGGAGTCAAGGTCAAGGACGTATCAGTCACGACGCCTCAGGAATTGGCCCAGATATGGAAGTGGAATGCAGACGTCCCGTCGCGCGAACACACATGCATACATGACCTGATCGGACAACAAGCCTCCAGAACTCCGAATGCGGCAGCTATATGCTCCTGGGACGGTTCGTTGAGCTACACTGAATTGGAAATGTTATCCACTTCTATAGCCAGGGTACTCTGCCGCACTGAAGACTTCCGCGGCTCAGTGATTCCTCTTTGCTTCGACAAATCGGCCTGGATGCCAGTTGCGGTACTTGCAGTCATGAAGGCCGGCGCCGCATCCGTGGCACTTGATACCGATCAACCGCAGCGCCGTCTTCAGCTCATCGTCGAGCAGGTCTCTGCTCCGGTCATACTCTGCTGTCGGACGACGAAGGCCCTCGCACAGTCGTTAGTACGCCGAGGTCAGATCCTGTCCATCGATGATTGTGTCTCTCCAAGCGATTGCAACGTCCACGCCGAGACATTATTACCTGCTATACGGGCCACGGAAGCCTTGTATGTTGTCTTCACATCCGGAAGCACGGGATCGCCGAAAGGGGTGGTCATCACCCACGAGAATTTCAGTAGTGCAAGTAAGCATCAGCGGAAGGCACTGCGGCTTGACCAGGACTGCCGCGTGCTTGATTATGTCTCTTACGCATTTGATGTTGCTTGGTCCAATATATTGCACACATTGATAGCTGGTGGCTGTTTATGCATTCCGGACGCCACGACTCGCAGAGATGACATTAACACTGCAATCCGGGACATGGCTGTAAGCTATGTGCACCTGACACCCTCCGTAGGAAGAATGCTCGTTCCGTCGAGAGTACCCAGTCTGCGGACTCTCGTCTATATCGGAGAGCCACTTGGGGCAGACGAAGTGTCTCGGTGGCGGGGAACATCCGTGACGATCATCAATACATACGGTCCCGCGGAGTGTACTGTCACGAGCACGATCCAGCATTGTGATGCGGATAGCATCAATAGCGACCCTGCTATAGGCATAGGTGTCGGCCTGAATGCTTGGATAGTGGAGCCGACACAGTCTCAGCATCTGGCCGGCATTGGAAGTATTGGAGAGCTTGTCCTCGAGGGCCCACTCGTGGGCAATGGATATCTGGGAGATCCGCACAAGACAGCAGAAGCATTCGTTGATTCGCCTCTGTGGCTGAAAGGCGAACCTGGACACAAGTCCTGCGGACCACGCGGCCGCTTCTATCGGAGTGGAGACCTGGTGAAATACCAATCTCGGCAAAATCGCGAACTCATATTCGTTGGACGTCAAGATCGGCAGGTGAAGATAAGAGGGCAGCGTATTGAGCTGGGTGAGGTGGAGTTCACGGTTGGGAAAGTCTTACGAGGATTCTTCCAAACGGACGACTTGCAACTTGCCGCCGAGCTAGTACGCTCACCACACAGTGCCAAACACTCCACTCTTGCCCTATTCTATACCCTGGTGGGTGACAGCCAGGACCGTAGAGGCCCCTCTGAGATGGATCCGACAATCGTCTCACATATCAACGAACAGCTCGCATTGGAGCTTCCACCAGCAATGATCCCGGTGGCTTACTTCGCCATTCCAGTTATGCCACTTGCGCCTACAGGAAAGCTAGACCGCCGCCGTTTGTGCGACATTGGGTGTCGCCTCATATCTAATGATCCTGCGGGACTGTCCACCACCACTGTCGTTGCGAGCCGCGAATCTCTTACGGCCACTGAGAGAGAACTATGTCGGCTGTGGTCTCGCATCTTGAACTGCTCTGAAGCTGAAGTTGAGCATGGCGAATTCCTGAGACTTGGAGGGGACTCGATCACTGCTATGCAGCTGGCTGCAGCATGTCGTAGACAAGGATTCGGAGATGTAAGAGTGACCGACATCTTGAAGCAGAAGACAGTCCAGAATTTGGCAAAGATTGTGGATGAAAGGCGGACAACCAAGCAGGAAGCCTCCTCGCCATCAACTGGTCTAGACGATGATGCAGGGTCAATCGAACGGAGCATGTCAGCTGAAACTGCCCCCAATGATCGAGTTGCTCAAGCTCTAACGCAGCTTGGGTTACAGAGTAGTGAGATCGAAGATGTGTTCCCTTGCGCATCAGCACAACAGGGCATCCTTCTCCGCCAAGCAGCGGATGCTCGCCTCTACCATCTGCAGTTTGAGCTCCTGGTGAGCAGCACAACAGAGACTGCTGTGGACTGCCGACGACTCCAGCGAGCTTGGGCTACAGTCGTTCGTCGACATCCCATCTTGAGAACTGTGTTCACAGAAGACTTGCCAGGGTCAGAAAGTTTCATGCAAGTCGTGTTGAGAGATACGAAACCAGATGTGCGTATCGTCTCTGATGGACGAGAGCCAGCGATGGGTCAACTCCTAGCCAGCCTGCCGAAGAGCCAGCCTGGGCACGTATTCGAGATCTATGCAGCAGCTGGGCAGAATCACTCGTCTGTGAAGCTCGTTGTGCACATCAACCATGCGCTCGTTGATGCACATTCGATCAATATCCTCCTCAACGAGTTGATCGCGGTCTATAGCTCTAATCCGGTTGACCAAGTGCATAGCTAACAGTCCGTGAGAATGACGGCAAACGAGGAAGACTTGTAAGGCAAAGAAAGCTGCTTCAACACATTGACAGAATTTCAGAAAGTCTTGACATCATTCTGCCAATGCAATGCGAAGCGAGTGGGTCGGTCCACAAGATCAGTGCCAGCTCCCGTAGCCTTTATATGCGCGGCTTTTTAGAGCCAACCACCTAAACCATCGTCGTCGTCCTCATTACCCTCACCGCTACTAAACTCGTTACCAACACCTCCATCGTTGGAGGAACTCTCCACTCGCTCGCTATGCTTCTTAGCCTTTCGCTACTATCTAATCTACTCAAACTGTGCACTAAATGACTTTAGACACTCGCTACCTAGTTTCTCTTTCTCTAGTATATCGTGCTCGATCTTAATGCCTAGAGAGTAGTACCGAACTATTCTTACTTAACGCGTCTAGCCTACCCAATTCTCCCGATACTTGCATTGTTCGCTTGCTACTAAGTTCCAATCGAGGTTAACTATGATTAAGAGGTTCGCCTAAACCATGTTATAGCTACGCTTAGCAATGCCTATAGAGGCGACGAGTACATGCGGGTGTAAATATTGATTCCGGTTAAATTGCCTAATTATGTCGGTACGGTCCTTAGGCTTCCTAGGCTAGGTAGAGCAGAATATAGCCGAATCTATCCCCTTTGACTTGCAAACCTATATAGAAATGTTAGCGCTTGCTCAAGCTCGTATTCGTAGAGGTATACCTTACTATATTAATAAGATAATATACGGCATTATTGTAGCTTATTACTATAGCCTTACGGCCTTTTGTCGCGTTGTTAGTAAGCTGTTTCCCAAGCTCCTCTAGAATGTCCTTAATACGTAGGCTTGCTATAAGCTCGCGAGCGAACTAAGTATATAGGTCTTTATTAGGTTTAGTTAACTATCCGAAATGGTTAAGTTCCTCTATCGTGAATATTATCTACTACTCGTCGAAAGTGTAAAACACTACCTCTTTGCCTATCGCTTGCTTCTCTTTTAGCTTTCCGTTACTTTTGTCGACAATCTTTTAAACCGCATTAGGGCTTATTCGGCGTACCTAATTGCTTATGCGAGTTACCAAGTCCGTACTAGTTGAATCTTCTAATATTAGAGACGAGAGAATAGTCCTTACTCGTACTCTATAGGAACCCTTAAAAAACATCGAATCCGCTATGCCCTTCCTAGTAATAACCCCTTCATCGATCCTCTTTTTGATCTACGCTTCCAATTCCCTTACTATCTAATTCAAAGAATCGACGACGTTTCTAGGTAGCTAGATCTACTTAAGGTCGAATACTAGCTCTAGTAGCGGGCGCATCTTTTGCAAAGGGTTGTTCGAATCGAATAGCTAAACTATATTGTAGGTCCGTATAATAACAAAATCCTTTACTACTAGTACAATCTACTTGTCTATTATCGCTTTGTAGTCTTTGCCGGCATTCTTTCCCCCTAACATAGACTCTCTACTCGCGCCTTTTTCGAATTACTTAAGGACCTTCCTAAAGCCGTCGCCTAGCTTCTTGCTTACGAAGTCACCGCGCTATACATTAACTTGTTTCTACTCGTTAGTTGCCCTCCCCTTGTAGTTACGCCGACTAGACCCGTCGAATATAGTAAACTATTCCATTATTGGCTTCTATGTTCTAGCGATTAGGGTGCCTATTACGAAGTATACTACACATTTCGTATCTACGTTCATGCTAAGATCTCGAATTGCCGTTATTAGTTGCGTACTATTTCTATATTGCTCGTTAGCCTTGTCTACTACTAATATCGTAATAGGAAGAGTACGGTATTCTACCCGTTTCTTTCCGTAAGTAGGTACCTATACCCTTAGCCGATTATCTTGAGTATATAGGGTCTATGAATACTCCTTATTAAAAGTGAGGTATGTATAGAATTGCTAGAAGAAGGTCTTCGATACGACGACAAGCTTTGAATATAAACCTTTAGGCGATTCTAGGATAATTGGGTTATGTAGAGAGCTAGGGAGACCGAGGCCGTTAGGGTATTCGTCGACCATAGCGTCCGGGAGACCCTTAGACTACCAACTCTCGTGCTCTTCTAGTAAAAGTACCTTAATACTATTCAATATCAACTTGCTATCCTTCTAGGCTAGAGGGTTGTAGTCAAATAGCTCGATGCCTAACTATTTAAAGTCGGCATACTCTATGAATTTCTTCGTAGTATTAGGCTTCAATCCGGTAGTTAAGTATAGCGCCATAATACCTTTGCGAATCCTAAAGCTCTTTAGTAGCGAGTTAGGCTTACATTTGCAACGCACATTGAAAAGATACGCTAATAGGCATGCCGATCTTCCATTATCGATCCGCTAGATATATTGATCGCAATCCTTCCGAAACTTCTCGTAGTATTGTAGTATGTCGGTTATCTACTTATAGAAGGCGAAGATTAGGAGTTGTTCCATTGTCTTGCCTAGGCCCATAATATTACCTAGGATACCCCTAGCTTCCCGAGCATACCGTAGTCGATAGAACATAAGCTAAGTAGATCCGTATACCTAGTATGCGTATGGCTTTACCTTAAAGCCTCGCAGATTAATAAATGCTATTAGATCCTTAAAGGCATTAGATAATAGACCTAAATAGAGGCATATTTGTCTTAGACTCTCTATGCTTATCTACTCGAGCTATGTAGCGTAACGCTTATCGTTAAAGTCCGTAGACTAGTAGTCCTTAAGACTAGTAACGATTTCTTCGTATGTTAGCCGTAGTATAAAAGGCTTAGCGACTATCGGACTAGAGGGAGCTAATACTATCTAGTCTAGCTCTAAAAGAAGTGTAGATAAAGTTAGTCCAATAGTAGTGTAATAACTTAGAGGGCGAGAGCTAGTCTTATAGTTAGACCTCTACTAATTCGCTCGATGAACCCGCCTTAGTAGAGCGTCTTCCGCGTCTTTAGAACCCACTAACCCCCGTCTCGCTATGCGACGTGAATGTATAGCTTTCTCTAGTAATTAGAAACCCCGAGAAGCCTCGAGAAACTAATCGTCTTCTAGGTAGTCGTCTTCTAGGTAGTAATTACTAGCCCTCGCTTTTAGATACTAAAGCGTTACATAACTCGGGTTCTAAGTACTATTAGTGAGCTTAGAATGTTAAGCATTCTTTTTAGGAGCGAGATAAGCGAGAGGAGCGGAGGGACCCATAATCCAAGGGCGGTAGCGAAGCTCGGAATCTTGAGTATTCTCTTGAGTAGCGAGAGGAACCTTAGTACTCCGATTCTAAGTACTACTAGCGAGCTTAGAATCTTGAGTATTCTTTTGAGTAGCGGGAGGAACCTTAGTACTCCGATTCTAAGTACTATCGGCGAGCTTAGAATCTTGAGCATTCTTTTGAGTAGCGAGAGGAACCTTAGTACTCCGATTCTAAGTACTATCGGTAAGCTTAGAATCTTGAGCATTCTTTTAAGTAGCGAGAGGAACCTTAGTACTCCGATTCTAAGTGCTATCGGCAAGCTTAGAATCTTAAGCATTCTTTTAAGGAGCGAGAGGACCCTTAGTACTCCGATTCTAAGTACTACCGGCAAACTTAGAATCTTAAGCATTCTTTTGAGCGGGGAGCGCATCCGGTAGTAGTAGAGTTACAATAAGGGTAGGAAGCGGAGACTAAGTACTACCTATAAGCTTAGAATGTTGAGTATAGTTTATAAGTTCAAAATCGTGTCCTAGCTACGAGGAAACCGCTAGGGTAGTAGATGCTAACTATGACCCAATAGTTTGATTTGGTTATATACTAAACAACCCGGAGCGCGGCGGAAGGAACGGTATAGGCGTAGCCCTCAAATTCAGAGGCTACTCGTAGTCGCTTAAATTAGATATGCCTAGTAACGAGCCCCTCTATCTAGCCAAGTAACGGTTTAGAGAGAAGACTATGTTCTAGCGAGCTTCTTGTATTACTAGGCTAAACGGTAGTTTAGCGGTTAGCTATGAGTCTTGAGACTATAACGAAGATTCCCGAATTATAGCGATCGGGCTAGTCGCATTCGACTTGCGCTTCTTCTAAATGTACGTATAGAATAGAGTGTTTAGGCTATATATTACGCGGACCTTCTTGTTTAACTTCTTATTCGTCTACTCAAGAAACGCCTACTTATATTCTTCGTACTATACCTATAGGCCGACGAATATAAACACTTTAGCTACATTTCCCATAGATCTCCCTATTGTAGTATACCGAGTAACGGCGGCCTCCAATTCGCCGTTATCGCTAATAATGTTAGAATTATCTCTATCCGGGTCGACTACTAATATTATATACGCCGACTAGTTAGCGATCCCAAGCTTAACCGACAACCAATCCTAGAGGATGTAGAAAGAGAGGTTTGCGTATACTACTCTACGATAGGCCTTCGCGACGAAATACTTTAGGATAGTAGAAGGCGCTTGCCGTAGAGCTACTATATCTAGAAACTCGAAGAGTCGGCCGAATGGCTACGCTATAACCGTTAGATCAAGGCGACTAACCGCGGCGGGCGCTATAGTAATACTCGTCTAAGCCTCGAGTATAGATGTCCGAGGAATTAGAGGAGCTATAGGGATTACCGATGTATCTTGTAGTACTACGAGGTTTGTAGGGGCATGGGTATCCTTGAACGTTAGAAAACTCTAGTAGCTAGATACTAATGCTAGCCGAGACTCTTCCTCTAGTAGCTAAGACCGTAACGAAGCTATTACGGGTAATACTATTAATAGAACCTTTAAGCCTCCTCGACGCCGACTAGCTAATAGCGAAGTTATAGCCGTATTCTTGTCTATTTTATAGGGGTTCCTTATGTTTTGCTCAACGATGATAGACTATCCTCTACAACGATCGTATAGTGTTATACATGCCTTAATGCGGCCGCTTAAGTAAGAGACGCAAAGCTCTACTATAGCGCGATGCCGATTCTTCTTTATAGCGTTACTATCGTCCTTATAGGGACCATAGTTAGCCATATAGCGTACTACAATTAACTCCTCGACCTTTAACCTCTTAATACTAAATGTAGCGTATACCGCACTCTTCTTAGCGCCCTATAGGACTTTGTAGTCGGAGGCACTCGCAACTAGCACATTATTAAGAGGAACGTATAGATACGCGATTAGTATAGCGATATCGTCCTCGCTCGAGATATCGACGTCCGGTAGTAGGCCTAGTAGAAGGCCTAGTAGTGAATTGTCTTTCTCTATCCTATCCGTAGCGGGATCCGTAGCGGCGTCTATAATGAGCGATTATAGATGCGATGCGTTTATAGTAAGTAGTTGTCGTCGCTAGGCGTTAGCGACGAGCGGTTATCGAAGCGATAGTATGTTTATCGTCGTAGTTATAGCGATGAGTTTTAGTTTAGGTTTGTCGCAAGGTAAGGTTTAGTCAATTAGGCAATAATAACAAAAATTATATAAAGCCGTTGTAGGCCGTTTGTGAAGTAATAGGGGTTTACATTTCACATGCGCGCTAGTAAGCCCTTCGTACCTCGCTATATCCTATCCCTATCCTTCGCCTTACGCCTTACCTAATACATTACTCACTTCGATCCTACGCTACAAGCGATACTCCCACTCCTACGATCAAGAAGAATTACAAATAAGTACTATTTATACCTATGTATAACTCAAAATTTTAATCTTACCCTTTACCTTGCGAATACGAAATATAGCTCTTTCGCTACTCGTAATCGCCTATATCCGCCTTCGACTATAGTTACTAAGTGTTTATATAGCGAAGTAGGTATAAGTCGTACCAAGTCGATACTATATCCTCTAGCGCACTAGATAGGGCTAATACGGTAGATTGCCTCTTCTATAGAGAGAATATAGTCGAGAACTATATATACGATAAAGTCTTTACGATCTCCTATAAAGTAACAACCCTCCTCTAAGCATTTCATTTAATCGAGACTCCGCTAAAGAGGAAGGGTACTAAGTTGCTCGCCTGCCTTGGATACTCCGTTAGAGCCTAACCATAATGCGACTATACAAGGAGGTTAATAGTAATAGTCCTTCTTGATACTATAGCGGCGTGTTACGATTTTGTAATACATCCTTCGCTCATTATTTGTCCAATAACGCTCTCTAACAATGTAGAAGGGATTGCTATCGGTACTATTCCTACATATGTACGAAGAGTGCCTTTCGTCGAAGACTTCGTTAACCGTATATAGGCCTAACCCTATATAGAAGACTCTAACGATCGGAACGCTTAGTAAGTAAAACGTACTATATATGTACCTTAGATCGATCGGCCATATGTACTAGCTAAACGCATTATTCGTTCGGTTCTCTTAGGCATTAGCTATGTAGAGGGAAGGCCTAGATTAGGTAAGAATTGGGAAGTAGCTATACCCTTTACAAAAGGACTCGATTTTCTATAGGTCCTCCCTTATAAAATCATGTTTACTAGGCCATTGTAGCTAAAGACCTAATCTCGTAAAGTATTGCTAGACGAAACTTTTGTAGCGTAGTTATACAATCGCTTACGACATTATCTATCGGGAGTATTAATTGTTTATCTCGACGTGCGAAAAGTCCTCTAGAGTTAGCCCCTTTGGAGCTTCGCTCGGTACCTCGCGACGTATCGTCTCACTTAGCGCGGTAGTATACGTAGGAGTAGCGTCGGTTTTATTATCGGGCAATGGCCTAGACTACCGAAGCGTCGCAGAAGGGATAAGCTTTGTCGGACGCTAATTTAGTTTATATTGTCTATAATGTATTGTAGATATAGCGCTTATAGCGATACTATCCCTATAATCTTGGTCGCTATCGGTCGTTGTACGAGAGGAGCGAGGTTTGCTCTACAAGGATATATCCGATAGTCGACCGAGCTAGTAATGTAAGCCTATAGTAATCTAATCGCGGCTATTTGCGATACGGAGACTCGTCGGTACGTATAGTATATTACTAGCTCTAGTCGAAGGGTACTAGCGAGCTCTACCTATCCTTATAGTACTCTAAACCGTTAGGACTAGAGCCGTTAGTCGTCTAGATTTTTGCTAAGGCGGTAATACCCTAAACGTATCGCGCGGAGTCTTCTACTTCTTCGCTAGCGGGAGCTACATTTCGGTCTAGTATAAAGCGTTACTTAAGGTAACTCTATACTTAGACAAAACTATATGTTTATTGGAAACCGGGTGCCTATTAGAGCCGACATAATGTGTACGAGGCTCGCTATAGGTATCGGCATAGGACCGAGTATAACTCCTAGGAGCTATCTTTTCTATATTCGATTGCTTGCGTTATTGCCGGAGTAAAGACGACTATTGCGCTAGACGTTAAACCGCCGACCTATTCCTATTTTGCCTTACTAACGTATATCGTAATTCGCTTCTAGGCTCTTTAGCGTCGATGTAGGTATTGCGTAGCGTCGGAAACGCCGTAAGCGGTCTAGATATTAAGCTATTATTAGAGTTTAGGGCGATTCGCTAGAAGAAGGTAGAACTTTGCCCGGTTAGTTTAACCTTATTCCGTTTTGTTAGAGCGGATATAGCCTTATTGAAATCGAATAGCGTAACTCTATCGCTACCGTTTTCCTTCGTAGTAGACTAGATATTATTGAGTAATGTATTCTTACTAGTCTTTAGCTTGAGAATCTCCGGGATAATCGCTATAAGATATTCTTGTCCTTCATTATCTAATGAGCTAGAAAAGGGTATCGCTTGATTATAATCGGCTCGGGTTAGGCGTAAGGGCTCTATACTACCTAGCGATCGCTTCGAATTCTAAGCGAAAGTAGATACTAGGGAGTGGCTATTATGTATTCCACGATATTAAGGTTAGTCGTTACGATAGCTTTGGCTATCGGAGAGCGGACGGCGAGGGATGTAACCTCGTAGTGTCTCTCTTTTGTAGTATGTAGCTAATGTACTACTTCTACGGTATATAGAATCCCGAGAATACTCCGAATGTTAATAGTACTCGGAATCGTAAGGATGCTCGGAATCTTGAGGATATTTAGAAGTTAGAAAGTACTTAGAATCCGAAGGATGCTTAAAATCCGGAGGGAGCTTAGAATCCGGATAGCGCTTAGAATCCGGATTATACTTAGAATGCGGAGCGTACTTAGAATGCGGAGCGTGCTTAGAATGCGGAGCGTGCTTAGAATACGGAGCGTACTTAGAATACGGAGCGTGCTTAGAATCCGGACGGTACTTAGAATCCGGACGGTACTTAGAATCCGGACGGTACTCCGAATCCGGACGGTACTCGGAATCCGGATAGTGCTCGGAATCCGGATAGTGCTTAGAATCGGAAGTGTACTTAGAATACGGACGGTACTTAGAATCCGGATAGTACTTAGAATCGGGAGCGTGCTTAGAATCTAGATACTACTTAGAATCCGAAGGATGCTTAGAATCCGGAATACAAAGCTACTTTTGTACTTCCTTATACCGCTATCCTATAGACTACTAAAACGCCTCTTCTAGCCGAGAAGGAGTAGGAGGCTCCGTATTACTATCCGAATATCCTTCTCCTTCTACATTGCTAACCTTACTACGAATTAGAGAATTAAGATATTGATGTAGGCGTCTAGCTAAAGCTAGATAGGAGGGGCGACCGCGAAGCTCGGCATATAGAAGAGACTTAGTATTCTAAGCTCGCTTAGGATTTGTAGCTCGCTTGTTATATTTGTGTAATCGTAGTACTTCGTCGGTATAACTACATAGTTCGGTATATAGATAAGGCTCGGGATTTTGACCTCGCTTAGTATTGTAACCTCGCGCGGGATTCGGAACTCGCTTATTGAGGTTAGGTAATCGTAATGCTTCGTCTATAGGATTGCATAGCTCGGTAGGTAAATGAGGCTTAGGATTTCGAACTCGCTTAGGATCTTGAGCTCGCTTAGGATTTTGAGCTCGCTTTTTTGTATACTACTAGCGGTAACCCTAATCGCCGTCCTTTGCCTATGTTGCGGCCCTAGTCTTCCGTATATTAGCAAGCTTACTATTGTATTTTATACTAAAGTAATACTAACCTCTTTTCGATTACTATATACGCCTACCGTATATAGTGTCGATGTCTTAGAAGTCGCCCTAGAGAGCGAATACTTTAGAAACTTAAGGTTCGCGAACTCATCCTTTAAATTAGTATAGCGCGCTATCTACTTTCCCCTACTAACCTATAGCGGGAGTTCTTGCGCTTTAGTAGGATAGTGACTAGCTCTTTCGATATACTCTCTATGCTTGCCAACCTACTCTCGAAGATCCGCGACATCTCGAGCTAGATTATAGTTACGGATAAGGCGACGTCGCGTAGATCTACGCCATCGCGCAAAAGGCACGGGTACTATTGTCGGCACGGGTGCCATTGTTGCTAGTAGGAGAAAAGTATCTAATACGAATAAAAGTGTGTACCGTAGCCCCGCGCCTTCTTACGTAACAAAGTCGTAGTATAGGTAGGCAACATAACGCACTATTGCTATTTGCTATTAGTATAGCAATTTACTACTCTTACTAAATTGAATTATTAATACTAATAGTTGAAACCTTTTAAAGCTCCTACTACTACTATTTCTATTACTATTATAGTAATAATAATAATAATAATAATAATAATTCTCTATAGAATAGTAGATATAGTAAGTTAGTATCTCCTACTATTACTATTCCTAGTATAGACTTTCTAAATTTACTATTACTATTACTACTACTATTCTAGAAAGAAAATTTACTATTACTAATTTACTATTTCTATTACTACTACTATATCTATTATCTAGCTATATAAAGTAGAAGTTTAAAAAAATTTAAAATAAAGAATCTATAAAGCAAATAAATAGAAAATTCTATAGATACTAGAGCGTATAAGCGTTAATATATATATATATATTACCTTCTAGATAATAAGTAAAATTACTATTAAGAATAGATATAATATATCTAATTCTATAGCTATATAAGGTAATAGTATATATAGGCTATAGCTTAAACTAAGTAATTTACGGTTCTAGTATTATAGGGTAACCCCTCTAGACCCTATTTATATAAGGCTTAGTATACTTAGTTATTAGCTTCGTATACTTTAGCTCGCGTTACTTCTTAGGTTTAGGCTCTTTATAGTAAGTACTCGATATTAAACGTACCTATATACTTCCGCTCCTTATTATCTAGATATTACCGCTATTTGTAATATATCCTATATTAAGGCTAGTAATAAATAGAAAATAGTCTTTACTATACTTTATATTAAGGCTAGTAATAAATACAAAATAGCCTTTACTACTTAATATAGTATATATAGGTATCTAATAGTCCCTTTTAGTCTATATAATATCCTATTAACATTCTAGTAATACACTAATAAGCTATTTTTAGGACTTCTATATAATATCTTATAGCTTAAATAAATATATATAGGTATATGTAGTACTACTAGATAAGAAGATCTACTAATCCTATTAAGGAATAGATATATAGTAACGTATAGAACACCCGCCTAACTAATAACTTAGTAAATAGTAGAATTAATAAGTACTTCTTAAATAAGTATTTAGCGCGCTAGGTAAAAAAGGCTATACAAGTTACGTACGTTCTATATATATACTAAGCGTATATAAATTAGTATACTTAGAGCTTAGTAAGAGATCTTACCTTATTAAGGTCCTTATAAATATAGCTCTATATATATCTATAAGATTAGATAAAAGATATAGCTCGATACTTATAATATTAATACTAAGTCGCTTAATAAGAAGCTTAACTATAAGTACGTTAGTCTATTTAGGATTCCTTAAGTAATAACGCTAGATATATTATATATACTAACTAGTTCTACTTAATATAATACGAATATATAACCGGTTCTATTTCTCCTATCTCTATCTAGTAGTATAAAACTATATATAAATTAGACTAGGACTAAGCTACTATCTAAAGTAGATAAATAAATAAATTAAAGAAAGATAAAAGGATAGAGTAAGTATTATAAATAGGTAGATAAATACTTATACTAATAAAGAGGTTATCTATATAGTATAGTAGATAGATAACTATTAATAGATAATAAATATATAAAAAAAATTAAAATATTCCTAAGAATACTATCGCTAACTAGTATTATAACAACCCTAATATAGTATATTATATACTAGGCTATACGAGTTACGAGACTAGTAGAGTAGATACTATATAAGCTAATTATTTAGTTACCGCTAGTAACTATATATTATATAATCTACTATATCTATTACTTAAGAAGACTAGTAGTAGTTACGAAGAGCGCTATATTAGACTTTAGTAAGTAAGTAGTATAATAATAAAGTAGTATTCTATAGCCGGTATAAGTAGTATAGTATAGTACTAATTTCCTTATAGCTAGAAGCTTAGCTATAAATAAAAATCTTATATAAAAGCTATACTAAAGCGTTACCTACGTTATAGTAGTAATATACTTAATACTCTAGTAAATATATTAAGTTATTAATATATTATATTATAACTATTAAGATATAGTTACTATTCCTAATAGATAGAGTCTAAATAAATATAATAGTTAAGATATTAGTAGAATATAGACTATTTCTATATATAGACTATATTATATATAGTTCTACTAATACTACTAGCTTTTTAAACTAATATATATAAGGAGGATATTATAAAAATAGCGCTTCGTTAGTATAAGGGAACGAGCTAGATCTAGCTAGTTAAATTCTAGTCGCTACTAATTAATTAGTAGTTAGTTTAATATTAATAAGTAAGTATTAGTTTCTATAAATTTCGATAAATAACTTCTCTTACTAAGCTTTAGACTCTACTTAGAACTTATAGATACGACGGCTTTTACTAAGACTAGCTTAGTAATATTTAGCTATTTTAGTAGGCTTATAACTATATAGATATATATTACTATATTCTATTAATATATATTACGCTTAACTGTAGATTTATGTAGCTCGATTCTACGATTAGTTTAGTAGGAAAATTAGTGCAATTGCATCGCTATATAGTATATAGTAATTTGACAAAGTATCGATGCGGGGCGCTAAGATGCTTACAAAGCCGCGCTAACGAAGCGCCGACATTACGAATTCCTCCTACACTCGTTGTCTATCTTCCTTTGCGATATAGTCGTGCCTAGTACGCTGTCTAAAAACCATGCAATGCATGTCTAAAAACCATGCAATGCATGTCTAAAAACCATGCAATGCATGTCCTCGCTTGACTCCTATTGGATCTTGCTCAAAAAATCATGTACTACATATCCTCGCTTAACTCCTATTGGATCTTGCTTAAAAAATTATGTACTATATGTCCTCGCTTAACTCCTATTGGATCTTGCTTAAAAAATCATGCACTACATGTCCTCGCTTGACTCCTATTAGATCTTGCTCAAAAAATCATGTACTACATGTCCTCGCTTAACTCCTATTGGATCTTGCTTAAAAAATCATGTACTACATGTCCGCGCTTGACTCCTATTAGATCTTGCGCGGGCCGCGCGAATAGTAGGCACCTTTACGCGGTACGCGGTATAAGTAGCGAAAGCGAAACTAAGACCTACTAGATTATCCCTAAACTTTACCTATTCGCTTACTATTAAGTTCTAATCGAGGTTAACTACAATTATAGAGGTTTGCCTAGACTCTAATATTGTTATACTTACCTCTATATATAGAGGATATAGGCACACAAGTGTCTAACCGCTAACTCTTGTTATATTCGCTAATCTTGTTCGTAGGGTCGTCGGGCTCGTTAGGCTAGGTAGAGTACAATAAAGCCGAATTGAGATTCTTCGACTCGCATACCTAGACACAACTATTTGCAAAGCTAGGTCTAACCAACATAGTACGGTATAGCTTACTACCTTTATTAGATAAGATACGACATTTGCTATAGCATTACTATAGCCTTGCCGCCCTTTGTTATATCGTTAGCAACTGTTTCTCGGCCTCCTCTATAATATTACTAGCAAGTAGACGTAGTACTAGCTTATACGCGAAATTAGGATAGGGATCTCGTTTAGGTATAGTAAGCTACTCTGTATCCCTAAGCTCTTCTACTATGTGTACTATCTCCTACTACTCGAAGTTAGATAACACGACCTCTTTGCCTATCGCTTGCTTCTCTTCTAGCTTTTCGTTACTTTTGTCGATAATCTTTTAAACCGCATCGGGGCTTGTTCGCCGTACCCAATTGCTTATACGAGTTACCAAGTCCGTACTAGTTGAATCTTCTAATATTAGAGACGAGAGAATAGTCCTTACTTAGGATCCCTTAAAAAATACCGAATCCGCTATGCCCTTCCTAGTAATAACGCCTTCATCGACCCTCTTTTTAATCCTAGCTTCCAATTCCCTTACTATCTAGTTCAAAGAATCGGCGACGTTTCTAGGTAGCTTAATCTACTTGAGGTCGAACACTAGATCTAGTAGCGGGCGCGCGCCATGTTTTACAAAGGGTTGTTCGAATCGAATGGCCAAACTATGGTATAGGTCCGCATAATAACAAAATCCTTCAATACTAGTATAATCTACTTGTTAATTATCGCTTTATAGTCTTTGCCGGCATTCTATCCCCCTAATACAGACTCTCTACTCGCGACCTTATCGAATTGCTTAACAACCTTCCTAAAGCCGTCGTATGGCTTCTTACTTAAGAAGTTACCGCGCTATACATTAACTTGTTTCTACTCGTTAGCTACCCTCCCCTTTATAGTCACGTCGACTATACCCGTCGAATATAGTAAACCACTCCCCTATTAGCTTCCATTTCCATATTCTAGCGATTAGGGTACCTATTACAAAGTATACTACACATTTCGTATCTACGGTTATACTAAGATCTCGAATTGCCGTCATTAGTTACGTACCATTTCTATATTGCTCGTTAGCCTCGTCTACCGCTAACATCGCGATAAGAAGAGTACTATATTCTACCCATTTCGAGTTGTAAGTAGGTAGCTATACCCTCGGCCGACTATCTTGAGTGTATAGGGTCTATGAATACTTCTCCTTGAAAGTGAACTCTATATAGAAATGCTAGAAGAAGGTCTTCGATACGACGACAAGCTCTAAATATAAACCTCGAGACGATTCTACGATAACTAGATTATTCTAAAGAGTCCGAAACATACTTGTCGTCTAGGTAGTCGTCGAGTACAGCGTCCGGGAGATTCTTAGATTGCTAACTTACGTACTCTTCGGGTAAAAGTACCTCAATACTATTAAATGTTAACTTGCTATCCTTCTAGGCTAGAGGGTTGTAGTTAAATAGCTCGATGCCTAACTATTCAAAGTCGGCATACTCCATGAATTTCTTCGTAGTGTTAGGCTTTAATCCGGTAGTTAAGCATAGCGCTATAATACCTTTGCGAATCTTGAGGCTCTTTAGTAGCGACCTAGGCTTACAATCGGGTAGTTAAGCACATCGCTATAATACCTTTGCGAATCTTGAAGCTCTTTAGTAGCGACCTAGGCTTACATTTGCAACGCACATTGAAAAGATGCGCTAATAGGCATGCCGATCTTCCATTATCGGTCTACTAGATATATTAATCGCAATCCTTCCGAAACTTCTCGTAGTATTGTAGTACGTTAGTTATCTACTTATAGAAGGCGAAGATTAGGAGTTGTTCCATCGTCTTGCCTAGGCCTATGATATTACCTAGGATACCTCTAGCTTCCCGAGCATACCGTAGTCGATAGAACATAAGCTAAGTAGATCCGTATACATAGTATGTGTATAGCTTCGCCTTAAAGCCTCGTAGATCAATGAATGCTATTAGATCCTTAACGGTAGTAGATGATAGACCTAAATAGAGGCATATTTGTCTTAGACTCTCTATGCTTATCTACTCGAGCTATATAGCGTAACGCTTGTCGTTAAAGTCCGTAGACTAGTAGTCCTTAAGACTAGCAACGATTTCTTCGTATATTAGCCGTAGTACAAAAGGCTTAGCGACTATCGAACTAGAGGGAGCTAACACTATCTAGTATAGCTCCGAAAGAAGTATAGATAAAGTTAGTCCAATAGTAGTGTAATGGCTTAGAGGGCGAGAGCTAGCCTTATAGTTGGACCTCTACCAATTCGGCCGATAAACACGCCTCGGTAGAGCGTCTTCCGCGTCTTTAGAACCCTCTAACCCCCGTCTCGCTATGCGACGTGAATGTATAGCTTTCTCTTGTAATTGGAAACCTAGAGAAGGCTCGAGAAACTAGTCGTGTTCTAGGTAGTAATCATTAGTCCTCGCTTTTAGATACTAAAGCGTCGCATAACTCGGGTTCTAAGTGCTATCGGTAAGCTTAGAATGTTAAGCATTCTTTTCCGGAGCGAGATAAGCGAGAGGGAGCGGAGGGACCTAGAATCCAAGTACGACGGCTAAGCTTAGAATGTTGAGTATTCTTTTAAGTAGCGAGAGGAACCTTACTACTTAGATTCTAAGTACTACCGGCAAGCTTAGAATCTTGAGTAGCATCCCGGTTCTAAGTGCTACCGGCGAGCTCGGAATCTTGAGTATTCTTTTGAGTAGCGGAAGGAACCTTAGTACTCGGATTCTAAGTACTACCGGTAAGCTTAGAATCTTGAGTATTCTTTTAAGTAGCGAGAGGAACCTTAGTACTCGGATTCTAAGTACTACCTATAAGCTTAGAATCTTGAGTATTCTTTTAAGTAGGGAGCGTATTCGGTAGTAGTAGAGTTATAATAAGGGTAGGAAGCGGAGACTAAGTACTACCTATAAGCTTAGAATGTTAAGCATAGTTTGTGAGTTCAAAATTGTGTCCTAGCTACGAGGAAACCGCCGGGGCAATAGATGCTAACCGTAACCCAATAGTTTGAGTTAGTTGTATACGATATATCCCGGAGCGCGGTAGAAGGAACGGTGTAAGCGTAGCCCTCAAATTTAGAGGCCGTTCGTAATCGCTTGAATTAGATATGCCGAGTAACGAGCCCCTCTATCTAGCCAAGTGTCGGCCTATAGAGAAGACAATGTTCTAGCGAGCTTCTTGTATTACTAGGCTAAACGGTAGTTTGGCGGTTAGCTATGAGTCTTGAGACTATAACGAAGATTCCTAAATTATAGCGATCGGACTAGTCGCACTCGACTTGCGCTTTCTAAATGTGTATATACAATGGAGGCCTTAGACTATGTATCGCGGGGCGATTCTTGTACAATCTTTTATTCGTCTACTCTAGAAACGCCTACTTATATTTATTAATGTCCTAAGTCTAGGCCGGCGAGTGTAGAGTCTAGAGCTATGCTTTATATATATCTTTCGATTACGCTAGACTTAATAGTAGTAGCCTTGGGTATACCTCTATTACTAGTAATGCTAGTATTATCTCTATCCGGGTCAACTACTAATATTATATACGCCGACTAGTTAGCGATCCCAAACTTGACCGATAACCAATCCTAGAGGATGTAGAAAGAGAGGTTTGCGTGTACTACTTCACGATAGGCCTCCGCGACGAAATACTTTAGGGTAGTAGAAGGCGCTTGCCGTAGAGCTACTATATCTAGAAACTCGAAGAGTCGGCCGAATGGCTACGCTACAACCGTCAAATCAAGGCGACTAACCGCGGCGGGCGCTATGGTAATGCTCGTCTAAGCCTCGAGTATAGATGTCCGAGGAATTATAGGAGCTACGTAGATTACCGCCGTATCTTGTAGTACTACGAGGTTTAGATAGGCAATCATTGAACGTTCGAAAACTCTAGCGGCTAGATACTAATACTAGCCGAGACTCTTCCTCTAGTAGCTTAGACCGTAACGAAGCTATTGCGGGTAATACTATTAATGGCACCTTTGTATCTACTCGACGCCGACTAGATAATAGCGAAGTCATAGCTATATTCTTGTCCCCTTTACGGAGTTCCTTATGTTTTGCTTAACGATGATAGACTATCCTCTACGACGATCGTATAATATTACGTATACCTTGATACGGCCGCTTAAGTAAGAGTTACAAAGCTCTACCGTAGTGCGATGTCGGTCCTTCTTTACGGTATTACTATCGTCCTCGTAGGGACTATAGTTAGCCATATAGCGTACTACAATTGACTCCTCGACCTTTAACCTCTTAATACCAAATGTAGCGTACACCGTACTCTTCTTAGCGCCCTATAGGACTTTGTAGTCGGAGGTACTCGCAACTAGCGCTTTATTAAGAGGAACGTATAGATACGCGATTAGTATAGCGATATCGTCCTCGCTCGAGATATCTACGTCCGGTAGTAGGCCTAGTAGAAGGCCTAGTAGTGAATTGTCTTCCTCTATCCTATCCGTAGCGGGATCCGTAGCGGCGTCTATAACGAGCTATTGTAGATGCGATGTGTTTATAGTAAGTAGTTGTCGTCGCTAGGCGTTAGCGATAAGTAGTTATCGACGCGAGGGTATATTTATTATAGTTGTTAGTTTTAGTAGTTTCTAAGTAAGCTCAAATTTTGAGTTTCGCACTTTCTAAGTAAGCTTAAATTTTGAGTAGTACGGTTTCTAAGTAAGCTTAAATTTTGAGTAGCGCGGTTTCTAAGTAAGCTTAAATTTTGAGTAGCGCGGTTTCTAAGTAGCCCGAATTTTAAGTAGCGCGGTTTCTAAGTAGCCCGAATTTTGAGTAGCGTAGTTTCTAAGTAAGCTCCAATTTTAAGTAGCGTAGTTTCTAAGTAAGCTTCAATTTTGAGTAGCGTAGTTTCTAAGTAGCCTTAAATTCTAAGTAGCGTAGTTTCTAAGTAAGCTTAAATTCTAAGTAGCGTAGTTTCTAAGTAAGCTTAAATTCTAAGTAGCGTAGTTTCTAAGTAAATACAATTTTTTCGTAGTTTCCGAGTAAGCTCAAAACTTTAGTCGTTCTTAATCTCGCGAGATAGGGATTACAAATAAGTACTATTTATATATATATATAACTCAAATTTTTAGTCTTATCCTTTACCTTATAAATAGGAAAACTAGCTCGTCCGCTACTCGTAATCGCCTATATCCGCCTTGCACTATAGTCCTAAAGTGCCGCTATAGCGAAATAGGTATAAGTCGTTCGAGGTCGGTACTACATCCTCTAGCGTACTAGATAGGGCTAATACGGTGGATTGCCTCTTTACTAGGGAGAATATAGTCGAGAACCATATATGCAACGAAGTCTTTACGATCTCCTATGAAGTAACAACCCTCCTCTAAGCATTTCATTTAATCGAGACTCCGCTAAAGAATAAGGGCCCTAATTTGCTCGCCTACCTTAGATACTCCGTTGGAGCCTAACCATGGTACGACCCGATAAGATAGTCGATAGATGTAGCCCTCCTTCTTAGTATAACTACGTATAATGTTTTAGTAACATATCTATCGCTCTACATTTATCCAATGATCCTCTCTAACAATGGAGTATAGGTTCCTATCGGCGGCATTCCTATAGATGTATAGACTATCCCTATCGTTAACGACTTCATTAGGTAGATAAGGATGCCACAAATACATAGTAGATCGATGGGCTATATAAACAAAGGAAAACGCGGATGCAATTCTAGATTATAGATACTTTGTAGTATAGAAGAATGCCTAGATAACGTCATTAATAGCAAGTAGCCCTAGCGATTACAAAAGGCCTTAATGGTTTGTATATGCTCTCGTAGAAAAGGATAATTACTAGGCTACTATAGCTAAGGCCTTAATCCCGTAAAGTATTACTAGACGAGGCTTCTATAGCATAGACTACCGTGAGGTATAGACGCGTTGCCAATCTCTGTCTATATATTGGAGCGTTCTATTACGGTCCTATCGTAGCGCAAATGGGTTAGAGTTTGCTACCTCGCGACGTATTATGTCCTTTAACGCGATAGTATGCGTAGGAGTAAGGTAGGTTTTATTATCGGGCAATGGCTTAGACTACCGAAGCGTCGTAGAAGGGACAAGCTTTGTCGGACGCTAATTTAGTTCATGTTGTCTATAATGTATTGTAGATGTAGCGCTTATAGCGACACTATCCCTATAATCTTGGTCGCCGTCGGTCGTTGTACGAGAAGGGCGAGATTTGCTCTATAAGGATATATCCGATAGTCGACCGAGCTAGTAATGTAAGCCTATAGTAATCTAATCGCGGCTATTTGCGATACGGAGACTCGTCGGCACGTCTAGTATGTTGCGAACTATAGTCGAAAGGTACTAGCGAGCTCTACCTATCCTTATAGTACTCTAAACGGTTAGGACTAGAGGCGTTAGTCGTCTAGATTTTTGCTAAGGCGAAGGGACCCGGAAGATTCGAGGGTTCTTGGTTAGGACTAGAGGCGTTAGTCGTCTAGATTTTTGCTAAGGCGAAGGGACCCGGAAGATTCGAGGGTTCTTGGTTAACTATTCTAGCCTTATTATAAAGGGAGAAACATATATATAGCCGTAGCTAGAGGGAGCTAAGCGGCCATTATTCTCGTTATGTAGCTCCTAAGGTAACGATAGCAATTTCTCGAGCCAATCTCCGACTATCTTCTATAGTTTTCGCTTCTTCGCTAGTAGGAGCTATATTTCGGTCTAGCATAAAGCGTTACTCGAGGTAAGTCTATACTTAGACAAAACTATATACTTATTAGGAACTAGGTACCCATTAGAGCCGACATGATGTATACGAGGCTCGCTATAGGTATCGGCATAGGACTAAGTGTAACTCCTAGGAGCTATCTTTTCTATGTTCGATTGCTTGCGTTATCGCTTGAGTAAAGTCGACTACTATACTAGACGTTAAATAGTAGACCTATCCCTATTTTGCCTTACTAACGTATATCGTAATTCGCCTCTAGGCTCTTTATTATCGACGTAGGTATTGCGTGACGTCTAAACCATCTCCTATTAGCCTCTATAACCGATATAGACGCTATGTTCGGAATCCGATAACGAACTTGAGTACAAGTTACTAGACAATTCTATTACCTCCTTAAGCTTGTTAGTATCTTTAGGCATGACTCTATTATAATAGTCTTTCTCTAGAGCGGACCGCACATCGCTATACAAATGTTTCTAGTCCATCCCGCGCCGAAAGCGATCTACAATCTTCGGTAAAATGGATTCTAGTCGTTTATCGGGTAATAAGCTAGGAAAGGGTCTCGTTTGATTAGGATCGGCTCGAGTTAGGCGTAGGGGCTCCGTACTACCTAGCGATCGCTTCGAATTCTAAGCGAAAGCCGATACTAGGGAGTAGCTATTATGTATTCTACGATGTTGAGGTTAATCGTTACGAGAGCTCTAGCTATCGAAGAGCGGGCGGCGAGGGATGTGACTTTATAGACTCTCTCTTTTAAGGCATATAGCTAATGTACTACTTCTATAGTACTTAGAATACCGAGGATGCTTAGAATGTTAATAGTACTCGGAATCATAAGGATGCTTAGAATCTTGAGAGTACTTAGAAGTTAAAAAGTCCTTAGAATCCGGAGGATACTCGGAATCTTAAGGATACTTAGAATCCGGAGGATACTCGGAATCTTGAGGGTACTTAGAATCTTGAGGGTACTTAGAATCTTAAGGGTACTTAGAATCTTGAGGGTGCTTAGAATCTTGAGGGTACTTAGAATCCGGCCCGTACTTAGAATCCGGCCCGTACTTAGAATCCGGAGCGTGCTTAGAATCCGGAGCCTACTTAGAATCCGGGGGATGCTTAGAATCCGGAGCGTGCTTAGAATGCGGAGGGTACTTAGAATCCGAAGAGTACTTCGACTACCGAATAGAACCCTCCTTCTATATTTCCCTTTGTAGATAATCTTTAATCTACTAAAACGCCTCTTCGATCCGAGAAGGAGTAGGAGGCTCCGTACTACTATCCGAATATCCTTCTCCTTCTACATTGCTAACCTTACTATAAATTAGAGAATCAAGATATTAATGTAGGCGTCTAGCTAAAGCTAGATAGGAGGGGCGACCGCGAAGCTCGGCATATAGAAGAGACTTAGTATTCTAAGCTCGCTTAGGATTTGTAGCTCGCTTGTTATGTTTATATAATCGTAGTACTTCGTCGGTATAACTACGTAGTTCGGTATATAGATAAGGCTCGGGATTTTGACCTCGCTTAGTATTGTAACCTCGCGCGGGATTCGGAACTCGCTTGTTAAGGTTAGGTAATCGTAATGCTTCGTCTATAGGATTGCATAGCTCGGTAGGTAAATAAGGCTTAGGATTTCGAACTCGCTCGGGATCTTGAGCTCGCTTAGGATTTTGAGCTCGCTTTTTTGTACGCTACTAGCTATAACCCTAATCGCCGTCCTTCGCCCCGGTTACGGCCCTAGTCTTCTATGTATTAGCAAGCTTACTATTGGATTTTATACTAAAGTAATACTAACCTCCTTCCGATTACTATATGCGCCTACCGTGTACGATGTCGATGTATTAGAAGTCGCCCTAGAGAGTAGCTCCTTTAGAGCGGCGAGATGATTATTAATGTCTTTAGACTACCCCCGTCTATTCTAGTCATTTCTGTGTCTTGCTGCTTTGTCCTAGTCGCGTGCTAGGATTTTGATATTAAGTCTAGTTAGCTATTGCTCGATATCCTTGACCTCTTGCTTTAGGCGGTTAGTATATTATCTACGTTACAATTTTGTTTTTCGATTACGAGTCGCGTAGTTTGACGACATGGTACACGCTATGGTTGTTAAACTAACACATAGCGCAATGCTAGAAGGTATAGAAGTAACTATCTAGATGCTACTTCTAAAATGAGCTAGAACCTAGGCCACACACGGAGATGTCCGATAGTGGCTCGCACTATCGCGCCCCCGCCCCTACTCTACCCTCCTCTAAGTAATTTAGTAGTAAAGCGACTAGCCGGGCTATTAGCCGATATCTCTATTGATTATTTATCGTATTTTCAAGCTAGATTTAATATATAGAAATCATCTACTATTAGATTTAGAATATTACTAATTATTATATATATCTAAATATATAGTAGTAGTAGTAAATTCTTGTATTACTATACTATTCCAACTACTAGACAAGTAGCTCTCTCTATCTATCTAAATATATAGAAATTAAAATTTCGTTATATCTACTAGCTATAATTTATCCTTACTACTACTATACTACTACTATACTACTACTACTACTACTACTACTACTACTACTACTACTACTACTACTACTACTACTACTACTACTACTACTACTACTACTACTACTACTACTACTACTACTACTACTACTACTA